>BQNB010137012.1:0-15405 GCA_026074375.1 Tanacetum coccineum
GTCAAGGTTAATTATAGCGGTCAAATCAGTTTCATTTCCTTTGGCAATTCTCTTTAAATTAGTAGTATAAATACCATGTCATTGTAACCATTAGAGTAGATTATCAATTTATAAAAATTACTTTCTCTTTGTAACCATTCGGTATAATTTATCAATCCAAAATCAATCATTTGCTTATCTTCAAATTTCATTCTTGTTTATTGTGATTCCTAGTTTTCTTATTAGTTCTTATTCAGATTCTAAATCCTTATAAGTCCATATCAAGTAGTATCAGAGCCCTTTACCTGGCAAATTCATCATTTTCTACTCTTCATTTTTGAATTTAAGAAAGGGGCCAAATATAAGAAGTTTAGCTACACCACTTAACAATGATGTTAATATTGATGACAATGTTAAGTAGTTATTGGGTGAATTGGTGGATGCAAAATTCGATAGGATGAAAGATTCAATAGATGCTTTAACAAGAATGATGGCAAAAAATGGTGTTATTGGGAATAGGACTTTGGAGAAGACTGTGGGAGGAGGTGGACCACAATCAGCTTACACTCGCGTGGCTAAGCTAGAGTTTCAAATGTTTTTTGGTAATGATGTAATGGTTGGGTATTCATATGTGAGCAATTCTTTGCCCTTGATCATATAATTGAAGTAGAGAAGGTACAAATTGTTTCAATTCATTTGCATGATAAAGCTCTTTTGTGGCATAATCAGTTCATTAAGAGTCAAGGAAGGTATTCTAGTGGGGAAACTTATAAACAAGCTATGTTAGCAAGATTTGGTACTATTTATGATGATCCTATGTCTGAGTTGAAAAACTTGAAATATGAGACAACAGCTAGAGTTTATCAAGATGCTTTTGATGATTTGCTAAGTATGGTAGAAATCAGTGAAGATCATGCTATTAGCTTGTTCATAGGGGGCTTGCCACCTGAAATTGCTATGGGGGTTCGAATGTTTAAGCCAAGAAAACTAGCTGATGCTTATTGTTTAACAAACTTGCAAGAAGCTACACTTGATGCTGTGAAGAAGAAGAGTAAGCCATCAGGATTTTTTACGAGCAACAAGTTTAACAATGGGGAAAATTATGAGAATGTTAGTAAACCTGCAATTTCACCTAAACCAAACACCCCTGTTAATGCTCCTGTGAGGAACAGTTATCTCAAAAAGAGTACCCAGAAAAGAGAGCACAAAACTTATGTTTCTTTTGTGACCAAAAGTATGTTCCAGGGCATAAGTGTGCATGCCAACTATTCTCTTTAGTCCTAGTACCTGATGATGAGGATTGTGTTGAGGACTGTTTGGAAGAAGAAAGTGTGGAAGTCAGCCAAGAAATGCCACAGATCTCTTTACAGGCCATGAATGGGGTACACAATTATAGAACACTAACGATGAAGGGAACTGTAGGGAAGCATACTATTCATATCTTGGTGGATTGTGGATCTACTCATAATTTTGTAGATGTTGCAGTGGCTAAGAAGTTAGGTTGTCCTATTAGAAGCATTTGCCCTTTGGCTATTAGTATGGGGGATGGTTACAATGTTGCTACAACCAGTGAATGCAAACAGTTCAAGTGGCAGTTGCAAGGAGTCACTTTTTGTTCTGATGTTATGCTTCTACCTTTAGTTGGTTGTGATATGATTTTGGGCATCCAGTGGTTATCTACATTGGGTGACATCAAATGTAATTTCAAAGAGTTAAGGATGGAATTTATGTACAAAGGTAAGAAAATGGTACTCAGAGGCACACCCAAATCTAACTTAGAATGGATGTCTGGCTTTAAGCAGAACAAGATAGAAAGACAAGGAAAACAACTTGAATTTTCTTCTATGCAGCTATGTGTATTTCCTATTGCAGAAAGTTTAATGAGAATGGAAGGAATTTCAGAGTTGCAGCCTGAATTGCAGACTGTGGTGGAGGAATTTGCTGATGTTTTTGCTATACCAAAAGAACTACCACCAAGTAGACTATGTGATCACAGAATTCCATTATTGGAAGGTACAAAGGGAACAACAGCTGAGATTATGGATGCATATGGTGGTGTGTTAAACTTCAGTCAAGGAGTGGGGAACATTAATGTCCACAAGTTGGTAAAAAGTTGTAGACTGGAGCCGATTATTAATCCACTTGCCATTACTGTAATGAATCTAGATCTGAAAGTTGAAAAGGATAATGTTCGACACAGGAAGTGGAAATTTGATGTTTGGAGATGGCTTAAAGGGAAAAAGAAACTCACCCATCAGTTTGTACACTTATCAGTTTGAATTTTCGTATGGTGATTGAGGGAGTTTCAAAACAATTGCAGATTCTTGAGGGCAAGAATCTGCAAAAAGGGAGTGGATTGTTATAAGTCATTAATTCTGGTCAACATGGAACGTCAAGGTTAATTATAGCGGTCAAATCAGTTTCATTTCCTTTGGCAATTCTCTTCAAATTAGTAGTATAAATACCATGTCATTGTAACCATCAGAGTAGATTATCAATTTATAAAAAAACTACTTTCTCTTTGTAACCATTCGGTACAATTTATCAATCCAAAATCAATCATTTGCTTATCTTCGAATTGCATTCTTGTTTATTGTGATTCCTAGTTTGCTTATTAGTTCTTATTCGGATTCTAAATCCCTATAAGTCCATATCATATTGCCGTTACTATTTTGTGCCGATCGTACCTTTAATCTAGCGTTTTATCTATAAGAATCACCTTCTTTGTTCTACTTCATTCAATACGTTCTAACGACACGATTGCAATAGTATGATCAGATCCAACTCTCACACCGATCATCCGTCATTTTTATTCTCAACTTGATGTACTCATTTCTTAAAGTTATAATCTGATTGAATCAACCAGATTCTAACTGTAATATTGTGTCATTGTTATGTTATGAGGATGAATTGCTAGTTTTGTTCTTGGATTTGAGCTAATTCTTATATTTCTGAATCTGTAAGGGTTTGTTTTTTTTTCATTAGGATTTTGTGCTCATTTTACCATCAATGTTTTGATTCTTCTTGCTGTTGATATTGTGATGGTGAAATGCTAGTCACGTTCAAGATTCACGTAGTTTTAGCCGGATAATGTTTTTTTACGGTTAGAAAATATTCATTTGGATTTAGTGTTGATTTCAGATAAATACTTATGATTCTGTTGTGATTTAGTGTTGGTTCTAGATAAAAAAAATTCTAGTTATGTTCAAGATTTCAGTTATTATGTGCTGTTTGGTTTAAATTGTCACTAGGATTGTGTCCTTCGTGGTAAATGTTACAATTTTTGCTATTATCGCTAGTATGGCTATGAACTGCATTTATGCTCAATATTGTCATTTTGGGCATTTTGGTTAAAATGTGGAATCAGGTTGAATATTGAGTTACCAAAATGTTAATTTGAGTCTGTTGTTGACATAATTGATTATTGTGGGACAAGCATTTGGAGTTAACTTTGATACCTATCGTTTCTTAACTCTGAAGTACAGTATTACTTTGTAATAGCAATCGCATACATTGGTTGGAATTTAATAATGGTTTTTTGTTTTAGGGGCAGTAAGTTTGTTGCCACATTGTAAATCAGAATGAGTACACCAAATATAATCGAATTAGGTGCTCTATATGTATCCTTCTTCCGTATATCGTTTATTTGCTTAAAAACAGTTTTGTTTTCAAACGATACAGATTTTGGTTCTATATTATTTCTATGCGCGGATAAATTTATATATTTGAGTCCTTAATTTGGTACCAGAACCATCTACAACATGTGCACTCAAAAACCACCACATGATTACTCTTCAGAGTTGCGTGACAAATATAAGAAGGCCTTTATAGAGTACCTTACGTCGACAGTAAAACAAATTATATTTTTTCTTATATTTGATCTATTGTATTGTTTATTTTTTTTATGTATTGTGTATTCATACACGATGTAAAATATAGAATATCGGACTATTATTGATCAGTGTTGTAAAAAGCGGCCTAGGCGGCACCTAGGTGCTAGTCGGTCACTAACCGTAGCGATTTGAAGCAAGTCGGGTGACCTAGGCGTTTTGGTCAAAAGGCGGTCAACATCCCGCCTAGGCGGGTCAAATCGGCCGCCTAGGTCAACGTCAGTCGACAAATAGGCCAATTTTTGGTGGTTCAATTGTCTGGTTTGTGTATTCCGGTGAGTGTATTCCGGTGGAGAAAAGAAGAGGGTGAAGAGGGAAGGTGAAGAAGATGAAAAAGTAAAGTGTCAGCTTATTAATTAGTATGGAACGTAGGTTTTCTTGGCCCACTAGTAAAACTAATAGAATGTGCCATACAATTAACTTATTGGGCTTTATTAAAGTATATTTCAAAACTTAATTAAAACCAGACAGATTATGTAACTTTTACAATATATGGATAAGATATATAATTAAAAATAATAAAACATTAATAAAATTATTGAAAATATATAAATTTTGCATATTTTATATCAAATACATATTAAAAATATCAATAATAATAATAAAAATATATAAAATGTCAAGGCGGCACCTAGGCGAATTCCGCCTCGAAGGTGGTCGACCGCGCGACTAGCGCCTAGCGCTTTTTGCAACATCGATTTATTTGGTAGCGAGATTTGGTGATTATTAGATACCATTATATATCAGGAAAGTGTATATTGTATTTGTGGTTGGGGTGTCTATCATATGATACAAAAAAAACAATGTTAAGCTCCTATGATCTTTACTTTTGTCTGGACTTAATAGAAAATGTATCTGATACAGGATTTACCTTCTTTTAAGGAGAAGCATGACAAATTTTTGTTGAGAGAGTTTGTGACAAGATGGTCTAACCATAAAGTAATGGTTCGATGGCTTTCCGGATTTTTTAACTATTTTGATCGCTTGCTCAACCATCTTCCAGCAGAAATCCTTCTTCACTTAAAAGAAGAGGCTTTGTCACTTTCCGGAATCTGTATATGATATTAAAAGTTGTTTCACTTCAAAGTTAGCATTTTTTACAAAGATTATCTTAGTTCACTCTACTATAATCTTTTTTCTGCAATTATTTGACTTCACTCTACAATAGCCACAGAATGATTGTTTTATTCTATATAAAAATGAAAAAGATGGCTGCTTTCAGCATATCATAATTTATCGATAAGTAACAAAACCATTTAAGCTAAACATTTCGAGTTATGTTTTGATAGGTCTTTAACAAAGTGTGTTCGAAAGTGTGTGCTGCTGCATTATCCCTGGTATGCTTTTCACTATATGGTTCTCTACAAAAGTGCTTATCTTACTATTCTATGAAAATAATATTTTCTACATTTATAATCAGATTGATCAAGAGCGTGAAGGTGAGCAGATTGACCGAACATTGCTAAAGGACACTGTATGTGTGTTTGTAGAAGTAGGAATGGGTCGAATGGAATGTTATGAAAAAGGGTTTGAACACTCTATGATTCACGGGACATCAGAATATTATTCAAGAGAAGCGTCAAAATGGATCCTAGATGATTCTTGTCCCGATTATATGCTCAAAGTAAATTTCTGCATTCCCTACTCTTAAAATTTTTACTTTATTTTCTAAACTATAAGCATTTATTTGGGAATTTCAGGCAGATGAGTGCATTCAAAGGGAGCGTGCCAGAGTTTCTCATTATCTTCACGCTAGTAGTGAAGCAAAGCTGATTGAGGTTTGCTTTTTCTATATTTAATTTTCAAATAAAGAATATTTGTTTTTTTTTCTGATTTGAGACCAAGGAATGTTGATTTTGTAGAACGTCCGACATCAGTTGATTGATATTGAAGTCTTTGTTATTCAAATTGCATACTAATTGCGACAATTTCTTATTTCTTATACCTATTTTCTTTGCTGTTTTTATTTCTCTTAGGTTGATGATCTGTCCAGGATGTACAGATCTCCGGAATAAACAAGGGATTAGATCTTGTTTCTAGTGTGTTTAAGCAGGTGGTTTTTTTTTATCATGTGCTGGAATTTTATTATCTAATATGCAAATTTTTCTTTACATAATGTGATACCGTGCTCCTTGATGCAGCTTGTTATTGATGAAGGTACAGCTTTGGTCAAACAAGCAGAATATGCTGCAAGTAATAAGGTTTATACATTCTACTTTAATAAATAGGAGATTTCCGGAAAATGTGCTAATATCTGTGTTATAATTCAAACAATTGTTGACTGGTATAAGGACTTCATTAAGATAATGATTGAGCTGCATGACAAGTACCTCACATATGTAACTGGCTGCTTTATGAACGATAGCTTATTTCGAAAGGTTTGTATGCTGCTGGATTGAGCACTGGAAGTTTTGCAGCAGCAACCATTTTTGCAGATACTGACTCCATGTTTTCATAAACAAATAGATCTGGTATGTGTAGATTGTTTCTTCTTATTTAAAGTTTCTCAACAAGCTCTGATACCACTTGTTGATCCCACTTGAATAGATCTTGCTTAGCTTGTAAAAGGCTTAGTTGTATTGAATAAATCCAAGACAACTATGGTAGAAACTTTGATTGAATATATCAAAGACTATGCGGAATCTAGTCTATGATACTAAGAAGAATAAGCAATAAAACAGTGACAAACAAGATTGTATAATACCAAACCTTAAGCCTCAATATATTAATACGAACACTCTTGATAGTGTTAGGGTTATACAAAACCTTGAAGCTATATATGACTGTATATGAAAATGAGATATATGAACTACATGCCCTAGGGTCTCCTTTTATACACCAAGGAACCCTAATGGGCTTACAACGCGTTTTCTACACATACATATCTTTTCCTAAAATATCTCATACATATCACTTTAGCAGTACTAAAATAGACTACCATTACTAACTAAGCCTAATAGCAAAAACTCTTCTAGCAGTACTAACAGTTGTACTAACAGTACTAATATTACTCTAACAATAGTAATAACTTAGAACATTTTCTTCGATCTTGAGCAGCATCAATAACTACAACTAGCAGTTGTAACTTGAACCAGCAGTAGTAACTAATAAAAATCCTTTTATTCCCAACAATCAGCTTTCATAGATGATGAAGACCAAGAAGATGAGCCTTTTATCGTCCCAAAGGAGAACAGTGAGGAACATGCTAAAAGAAATAAAGATACTCATGCTAAACCTAAAATCACTTCAGTTCCTCCTCCTTCTCCTACATTAGTTCAAATCCAAGAACTACAGGCTCAAATTCTATTGCTTAAATCTCAGAATCATAAGCTGGAACAAGACAAAGAAAGGCTATTGTTAAAATTGACACTCTTAAAGCTCTGTCTGTGTTTCCAAACATCAACCAGCTTACTGAACATCTGATATCATCTATGAAACCTGAATTTTCCAAACTCTTATCTTTTCATGACTTTAGTAGCTCCATTCCTACTGAACTAAAAGAACTCCCCATTAAAATAACTGCATTATCTGGAGAAGTTCATGAGCTAAATACGCATATCCAAGAGTTTGAAATTAAGCTACCTGAGGTCTTTAATGAAATTCCCCAAAAACTAGAAACTTTCTCTTCTACTATCTCTAGTCTTACCACCCAGGTTGCTGAACTAAAGAAACATATGTGGGAACTTCCAAAAGAGTTCCTTGCTTTACCAGGCCAAATTTCTTCAATTCAAACTCATATTATGACTCTGGAAGCACTCCCATGTATTTTTCACAATGTTACTGATACCTTAAACAGGTTTGCTAGCATCTTAAATGCTCACAACAAGGGTGTTCCTTCAGCAGGCAAATCAACTACTTCACCTGCTGAGGGGGAGAAGAACACTAATCCAGTTATAGAAGATGCTGAACTAGCAAACCTAATTTATCTTATGGGCATTGATGTGGTGGAAGAATACCATAAAAAGAAGTTACTATACAATAAGTACTGTGAAAAAATGCTGAAAAGAGAGAAAAGCCCTAAGATCACAAACTGTGAAGTTCTCACAAAGAAAGGCCCTATCACACTGAAAATATATACAGAAGACGGGTCTGAAGAAGTCATCTCAAATCTTAAGGTTAATGATCTACATTTGGCTGAATGGAGAAAAGTAATACAAGCTTGTCTAGACAAAAGTGAAAAAGGATGGAAAACCATTTATGGTCTGGTGAAGACAAGATTGGATCAGCTGACTCAAACTGAACAAGAACTCAAGATTGACATAAAAAAACCCCTCAAAGAACAAGACCCCCTGAATGAGCTAAATGAGTTAACAAATAAACAAAGAAAGAAAGCTGGTGACTTTAGTGATGAACCAAGGTCAGCAAAGAAAGTCAAGTCATCAGTTTAGCAATAAAGGAGGTCCTTTCAGCAACAAAAACAATAAACGTCATAATCTTTTATATCAACTTTATATTTTGTAATTATAATGTAATGAAAGTTAATAGATTTGGTTATCAGTTAATGTTGTTTAATTCATATCAGTTGTGTAAGAAGAAGTTGTTTTGCTCACTTACAACTAATTGGAAACTTAGGCTATTTGTATATTCAAATAGGGGGAGATTGTTGGGGTCATTTCTTGATCCCTTTAGTCTTTTAGTAGATTTAAACATAACATCCCCTAAGTATAGTCAAGCTGAAGAGTGTTTAGCTTGAGACGCTAAAGAAAAGTTTCAGCTCCAGTTCTTTGGGTACTTAGAAGATCAAGATTATCTTCACTTCAGTTTATGAGGCGATGCAGAAACTGAAGAAGACCTTAGTAAGAGCTTCAGTCCAGCTTGGCTGACAATTCTAAGCTGGATGATGTCTATCTCCTTAACAGAAGTTGAAATGAAATGTTTCACTTCTAGAAGGTTTACAAGGAGAGAAAAAGATATGCTTTAAGTCAAAAAGAATAAAGCAGATCTCCTTGGGAAAGTAACTTCTAAAGTTGGTATAGAAGCACAACAACTTTCCTTAAAGGACTATACCTAAGTACTAGAAAGCAAATGTGCATTAAATGGTAGTTCAACCATCCATTTAATGTTTGGCACGTAGTCTAGGTTAAACTTGTAAACCCTAATCTATTTGCCTATAAAAGGAAAGGGATATTAAGAGTAAAGAGCCAACTCTTTCAATTAATGTGAAACACATTGAAGAGCTTTTTATCTCTCAAACAAACTGAACAAAACTGCTAAATTTGAAGCTTCAGTTCTAGTCAAGTAGTTTGTTTTCTTACTCACTTAACTTTGGTTAAGAGTTTAAGTTCGAAGGAGATAAAACCCCCAATTGTCATTCAACCACCTTGCTATTCCGCAAGCAAGGTATGTCATAAATTCTTTATTTGATTCTAATAAGAACCTATACATTGAAAAGTTACTTCTGTGTGTGTTAAACTGTTCCTTATATTGCTTTATATATATGTTTAAAACTCACTTTGTTGCTATGAAATGTGATTAGTTTAACTTGATAAACCTTATATGACATATAAAGGGAACAACACTTTTTCCAAAGTACGCCACACTTTCCATCTGAAATCAAACTAGAAAGTCTGAGGAGCTGTGCTAGGCATGTCCATTTGCTATAAAACTTTTCTAACACTAATATATACATGTCTTGATAATGATTGTATATGCAGACCTCAGGTAAAAACGATTTTGAAGCCGGTTCTTCCCGACCAAAAAGAACCCATCAACATGAGACCGTGGAAAAAGCTATGCTTCCACGCGTTCATCACTAGTTTCTGCATTGGGGAACAAGTAATAGAGCTGCTAAATCTAAGTACAACACCAACCTTGCATGTTTACTCCCAAAGCAGATTTATCCACCGTGTGTTGTTGATTGGGAAGTGTTGAACAATATGGGTTGTGGTGATACGATTGAAGAAATGTTAGAGATTAAATTGTATGAGGTGGGAGGAGATGAAGAAATATTTACTTCTGAGGCATGGAGATGTGCCTTTGATATAAACAAACCTACCTATGCCAAGTTATGCCATGAGTTTTATGCAACTTATGAGTTTGATGAGACAGTTACTGATGAGGATTTGATGTCAAAGAAGCTGATCAAATTTAGGTTAGGAGGTCGTGGTCACACATTGACTATTCTAGAATTTGTTCATCGTATGGAAATTCTTCAGGATAAGTTGGAGAGGATGGCCCACAGACAGTCATATCATACTGATAGATATGCTGATGTTTTCGAGTATATGGCTGGGCACTACAATGTGCCATTGCAAGGAGATTATGCACCCCCGAGCTATGATGTGGAACAAGATGAGGAGTAATGTCAAGATGACACGAGTTTAATTTTGTGACCATATGTGGGTTACAAGTTTAAAAACATTCTCTAAAACAATATTATTATTAATATTATTATGGTGTGTAAAATGCCTTTGTTGGCATTAAAACAATATTTTGTATTCCTGTACTAGTACTTATTATTAATATTATTATCTAAGTGTACCATATATTATTTTTATTGTGTATTGTTTGTTTATTATTAGCACAAGAAGAAAAAGAAAGGTGAAAAGCCGTACGAATTCGTGTTTGAAGGCTACAACTCAGCTTCGTGCAAATTTTGTTAAATTCATCAAAAGACCATATATAAGGGAAGTTACATCCAATTTACTTTTCCTATTTATCTTTTCCTTATAATATTTCTCGCATTAGGGACAATGCTCATATAAAGTATGGGGGAGGAGATAAATAAAAAAACTAAAATTTTCAAAAAAAATATATAAACTTATCTATGTATTCTAAATATAAAAAAATTTGATATATAATTAGTAAAAATGTATAAAAACTTAAGTTTTGGAAGAAAAGACATTTTATTAATCACTTAAAGAAAATCTGACTCTAGATTGATAACTATACTAGCATATTTATACCTATTACTCCAAAAATGTAAGGTTCACCTTCAGATCTTGTGGAAATAATTTTTTCCTATAGCTTTCTCGAGTTAAGGAATTGAGCAATTGCATGTGTCTCGTTCATAGATTTACTCGAACATGTGTGATTTTGTCGCCTTTTCTGGAGCATTGTTATCGATTTAAAATTATGAGTGTGTCGGTGGTTTATTAATTCTAGAACTTGTGCTTGAAATCTTTACGAAACCGCAGTGAGATCATGTTCGCGTGTTATAGACATTTTCTGATAAAGAGGTAAACCCATTATTAGCACTCACATTTAGTGCTCGATACTGAATAAAAACAAAACAAAACAAACACTTAACCTAACCTTTGTCAAAAGTTATGATTAAATCATTTGACGCAATATCTGTATGTATTCTTGCATGTTAAAATTGGTATTGATATTATAATGAAGTGCGAAGGTGGCAAACTTCAAGTTTCATTTGAAGTAGTATGCTTATCATAAGTATGGGGGAAAGCAAATATCCCCAAGAGAAAGAAAGAAAAGTATAAAAAGTAGTAAGGCAAATATAAGTCAAAAAGTGATGTAAAAAGAAGGAGGAAGTTAGTATATTTACGGATATTGTTGATTATGATTTTATTATAAACCTTTTTGACATTTTAAGCCTGGAAACACCAAAACAAACCAAAAATATCCCCACCACATAAAAATTTCATATTACCAAATAAAAACCTCTCTTTTGATGATTATGTATGATGCTTAAGCCATGTCGGTTTAGTTTAGTTTCTTGTGCAAGTATATGGCAATTTGAATGAATCATGACTGAGCATTTGAGTGACTTACCAATCATACATACTTCACTAAATTTGAGCGAATGTGAATTAAAATTATCCTTGAAAATTTGTGAGTTGCTTTGTCGTGTTATCTTCTGCTTATGATAATTAACTTGTTTATTCTTTCGCTTATAAAAATGAAATACTTTCGCTTTGATTGCTTGAGGGCAAGCAATAAGATAAGTATAGGGGGGGGATTTGATAACGCTCTAAATATACATATAATATCCCTCATAAATAAGTGATTTATCTATATAAATGTAGTAAATATCGCATGTTTAGATACGTAATTATGTAATAGTTGTTTCAGGTACGAAGTAAGCAACAAGGACTTAAAATGCAAAGCATGCCCATTAAATACTCTAACGGTCATCAAGAGAAGGATCTAGAAGGAAGAAAATAAAGTATTAAATGTGATGGAGCCAAAACCAACATACTTTTCAGGAAGTACGCCGTACTTCAGATCGGAGAGAGAGAAAATTAAATACTAGCCAAAACCGGCGTACTTTGTAGGAAGTACGGCGTACTTCTGCTTGTAGTTACTCAAAAACATTAAAACTAGAATTCATGGTGTGGCTGTTCACTTGACCTTAACTCTCAACCTCTGGTACTTGGAAGCTTATAAATAGGAGCCTATCTTAGGGATTTTACAACACACATTCAACAAAAAATCATAAAAAGTTAGAATCAAAGTGAGGAAGGCATTTAGGGAAATTGTGAGCTTGTTCTTGGTTCATCAAGGTTCCCGGTTGTAATTTTGAGAAGAGAAGTCATATTTCAAGTTAGAGAGTGATTGTGACAGAAGTACTTGGTGATTTGAAGCAGAATTTCTGGTCTTGATATAGTTCTTGTTGGAAACCATTTGTAAAACATTATCAATTGCTTTGGAAATCGGTAATAAATCTTGTTTCTCTTTTAAATATGATCTTTACATAATTTTTGCTAATTGTTATGTGTTTTATTGAAATGAATATGGAGTAGTCATTCAGGTTTGTTTGGGTTTAAAAAGGAGCATAATGTAAACATATATTTATTCTAATACTTATGATCATAATCTTGATAAACTCGATGTTTGAGTATGCAGATACTTGTTAATTGTTTGATTAATCATACATGATGGATTTAGTTCGAAAGGCTCTATCAATATGCTTAATTTCGTATTGTTTGTCTATGGCAATTCGGTATTAGTCTTGTGAGAAATGACTAATAAAATATTTATCAACCCGGATATGAACATGTAAAATACTTGATCTCACGTCAAACCAACTGGATTAAGGAAGTTTATTATTATTATCTTCATACATGAATCAATCTTTATGCATTTTACATTTTAAAGGTATAAATGCCGAATGGATCCTTTTCTATGTAAAACAGTTAATCGTATAAATAACTATCGTTTATTCATGCTATTATACTTGAATTCACGCTCGCATTATTATTTATATTTTTATCCTTATTGTTCTAGACCCAAATAAGCATCATTTTTATCACTTGATAACTAAAGAAAATTATGTCCTTTTATCTTTAGATTCGTGACAAGTCTAAAAGATATTTCTTGCAAAACTAATAAACTTTCTGAAAAATTCCAATCTCGTAGAACGACCTGGTTTTACCTTAAATCTATACTACATCCATGGGTTATACTTTTCCCGTGTGTTAACTTGAAATACGGTAAAAACTACTCTTATAAATTTAAAGCTTTCTTAACACATCAATCGGGTACCTTGGTGGTGGCGTAATCGGTGCCTATAAAGGTGTTATTGACGGTGTTAAAGCTTTTGAAGCAGGGGATACTATGAATCTAAGGGCTAATAGGATGTTGAATGCATGTGGCTGTTTTAAAAGGATGACTGGGAACAGAGTGGGTGTTATCGGGTTGTTGTAGGCGGGTATGTAAAGCGGGATGGTTTCAGTGAGGGACGTGGATGATGTTTTTAATAGTGTGGTTGCTGGTTTTGGGACTAAGGCCTTGTTTAAGGCGGCGAGTGGTGTGCGGTCTACGGGTGTTGCGGCTGCGATTGGTGGGAATGCGGCAGGAATTACAGTTGCTAGAACATATTTTTAAGAGATATGTGTCGATTTAAGCGTGTTCGGTTGGGAAATCTATAAGTTTTGATTACATGAGACATTAAAGGTTTTTTATGTAGTAGTTTATGATATGATATGATATTTATTGATGATTGATAATATATGTTTGTTAGGAATACAAAAATCCTAGGAAAGTATCGGTCACTCCATAGATAATTGTCGTTAGCTCGTTTAGGTATTTTTTGGACCCTTAATAGGCTAAGTTAGGAAAAGCCCATGGAAAACCCATGTAAGCCCATTCATGGCCGGCCTCATTAGGATATTTATACACCTCTCCATGCCTTGGAGAGGTGGTTGGTTGTTTATTTTTCACACATTAATACAAGTTCTCTTATATGTTTACTTTCTCTCTCTAAGTGTTCATCCAACCCTCTCTCTCTCACTAAAACAACCTCTTTCCCTCTCTTCAAGTATGTTATTAGATTAGTCTATAATTGGTATTAGAGCTATGAAGTGGTGTGTTTAGATTTTGTGTTTATTGTCTTTGTTCATGAGTTTTACTACTAAAAAGGCCTCGTCTCTTTGTTTTTTTTCTTGTTTTCTAAGCTTAAGTTCCACACTAAAAGATCATCTACACAGGTAGCTTTGATCTAGTATCCTTGGATATAGGTGTGTGTTCTTAGATTCATTGAAAAATCTCTTATTTTGTGTCATTTGGGTTCGTTAGCTTTATAAAGGTCAAAATCTTGATTTTAATTTTTTCGACTTAAAAACCTTAAAGTTTTCATTTTTCTTGTCCCTATAGGCTTAGTAACTCTTTTGGTACATAAATTCTTGGAAAACAATCTTCAAAAACGTGTCTTTTTGAGTTTTGAAAAAAGTAGGTTTCGTGAGTACTGATCTAGTTATTCACAGTGAGACCGATCTAGTATTTTTTAGTGAGAACCGATCTAGTATTTTTCAATGAGTACCGATCTAGTTTTTTTAGTGATAACCGAACTAGTAGTTTTCAGTGAGAACCGAACTAGTAGTTTTCAGTGAGAACCGATCAAGTATTTTTCAGTGAGAACCGATCTAGTATTTTTCAGTGAGTACCGATCTAGTTTTTCTTCAGTAATAACCGAACTAGTAGTTTTCAGTGAGAACCGATCTAGTATTTTTTAGTGAGAACTGATCTAGTATTTTTCAGTGAGTACCAATCTAGTTTTCTTCAGTGATAACCGAACTAGTAGTTTTCAGTGAGAACCGATCTAGTATTTTTAGTGAGAACCGAACTAGATATTTTTCAGTGAGTACCAATCTAGATTACTTCAGTGATAACCGATCTAGTCACTCTCAAAGACCACCGAACTAGTCAAGTTTAATAGAAACCGAACAACTCAAATTTCCAAATTATACGGTTTATTTCTTTGACTTGTAAAATCCCGTGAAACATTAATTTGTTTTCCCGGTTTTGTCAAGAATTGTAAAATCCCGTGTAGTTTTCAAGAATTAAAACTCTTAAAAGACAACTTAATCAAACATAATTTCTTTCTACCACCGTTCGATCCGTCAATAATCTTTTAACATACAAATTTCTCAATGACGACTCTTGCTGACAAAGCAATTCTGTCGGGTGCTGACAATCGTCCACCTATGTTGGAAAAAGATATGTACGATTCTTGGAAAAGCAGAATGGTGCTATATATGATGAATAGAGAACATGGAAGAATGATTCTTGAATCCGTTGAAAATGGTCCACTCATCTGGCCTTCAATTAAAGAAAATGAAGTGACAAGACCAAAGAA
>BQNB010137013.1:0-17917 GCA_026074375.1 Tanacetum coccineum
TACGTTTACGTAAATATTTATTTTTTTAGTTTATGAATAAAAGTATTTAAATAAAAAAAAGGTGAGTAAGGTGAGTTTTTGTTGTAAGGTGAGTTCTTATTACGGCTGAAAGGTGAGTTGTAAAGTGAGTTTTATTTGGAGAGAGAAAACTAATGTGACGCTGATGTGTCAGGTGGGTTTACCACCACCACTCCATCCAGCCTTATCATAATAGGTTGTTACAAAAGATATATTTTCATAACAAGCAATTTTAAAAGTCTGGAAATTCAGACTTTCTAATTAAGGAATAGTCCTAAATGCTTTATAATGTGGTATAGATATAGATGTATAACATGTTAATAACTTTGTTTTAAATTATTGTTTATTGACAAACAGCATACAGTTTAAATTTTTTTTTTTGGAAATCAACAGTTTTACTCTTAACCAATTAATTTTAAACTTTGTAATAATAACCTCAAGTGAAAGTAATATGGTAAACTTAATTTAAGTTCCTTACCTATATTTAGAAATGGATAATTAATTTAGGATAATTTAAAAATAAAACGTGAATAACAATAATAATTTTGAGACGGAAAAAGTAATTCATATATGAAACTTTGATACACAGGGTAAAGTACCATCTTCTAAACAAGACCTCATTTGAACATATTATCTCTCTAAAGACCTCATTCTCTAAAAACCACCATTGTTAACCATTTTCCACCATTAAAAAACCAATTTAATCCGTTCAATATGTTATTCACAGTGTTCTAATCATTCTTTAATGGTTTACTCTTCTTTTAATGGCATCTAACGACGTTTTGGTGGTTGTTGGTTTTGGTGCTGATCATTCTTTAATGGTTTACTCTTGTTTTAGTGGCATCTAACGACGTTTTGGTGGTTGTTGGTTTTGGTGCTGAAATTCGATTTTGATCAAATTTGATAATTACAACAATTAATCACCTTATTCTTGCTTATTCTACTTCCTTGTGTATTGCTATATGTTTAGCCTGTTGATTTAGATTTTGATAAGCAGAAATACTTTCCCCCCAATTCATCTGAAACCCTAAAAATCATGAGGTCAAAAAGATAGTTAAAATTCCACATATATTTGAGAATTCATTTCATTCAATTAACTCAAATAAATGAATAATCAAAAAGATAATAACAAAAAGAATGAGGTAGTTGATAAGGTTGAGCATGATCAAATTGAATAAAGTAGGGATTGTTGTGATGGAAACAAGGAAAAGGTTGCAAAAGGGATTGGTTTGAATGATGAGTGTACTGGTACTGTTGTGGAGCAAAATGAGGAGCCAAATTATTGGAAATCGTTATATAAAATAACCTAATATTACATTAATATTATACGAGTTACGCAGCGGATCTAATTCATATAGCACTTATAATTAACATAAACAATAAACAGAAAACATATCGAATAACAACCAAGCTACGTGAAGAACCAGAGATTTTTCGAATACACGCATGTGTGTAATACATGTGAAACCAAAAACCCTTCAAGTTACTAAAGTAAGTAACCTCCACGCGGTTCATACACGTCGAACAATGTAACATCTGAGAATTTTCGAATTTATGAATGACGATTTCAATCGTTGACTTTTAGGGTCTGGCTTGACTTATAAGAACGCCCATCTAAATCACGTTTTCACAACTCGGACTCTAAAGGAATTTGATGTGAAATGATATTCCAGACAACTTTTTAGTTATGCCCGAGACCTGGAAACGAGCCAAAAAGGGCTAAAACAGCACCGCAAAGATTATACGGACAACATACAACGCAGACACACAAAAACAATTAAATTTGTTTTTAATTATCAGTATTTATTTAATAAAAATATTAAATAAATTATTCATCATTTTAATGAAAAGCGTTGTGATAACGCAAATGCTCGAGCTTAAATCCATTCTATTGCGGACAAGACGAAACCGGTTCACAAAATAAATAACAAATATTTTATTAAATATTATAATATATTTATGAAATATTATCAAGTGAATACTCATTTTTATCAGAAAAATGATTTGAAAAACAATGGCGCAAGTTTCGTGCGTTGAATCATCCGTTAAGTCGCTCAAATGAGTCCCGAGCCGCTTCTATAAAAACTATATTCAAAATGTTACAAAATGAACCCTAGACAATGGGGGACTTTTCATTTTCTTTTAATATATATATAAACTTATAACTTTCATTTCATTTCATCTCTTTTACATACACACACTCCCCATTATATCTCTCTCTCCCACTCATCTTCTCCGGCGAGCTCCGCCGCCGCCGGCCACCACTACCGCCGCCGGAAAACTTTTCCGGCGGACTTTTCCGGCTAACACCAAAAAGACTCCTTATTTACCGATCTATCCGATCCACCAACTCACTCTCCTCCACGCGCGACCACCACCCCCACATCACCACCACAGCCGGCTACCACCACCCCCACCATCATCATCCTTTCGCCATCATCATCATCATAACCACCACCCGAAGAAGGTGCGTTTGGTTTTGTTTATAGAAACGAAGGGGCGTTTGGTTTTGTTTATAGAAACGAAGGGGCGTTTGGTTTTGTTATAAGTACCGAAGAGGGTGCGTTGGGTTGTAACAGCCAACACCAAGGGCGGGTTTGGTTGTGGTTCGCGGGTCAACAGCAGCAGCGGGGGGGGGTGTGTCGGGTCGGGTTTGTGGGTTTGTTACCACCCGATTATGGTGCGTCGGGTTGGTGGTATAAACCACAAGGGTGGGCATGTTTGGTTTGTCTTTAACCACCAAGGGGTGTCGGGTTTGGCTGTCAAAACAGCGAGCCGGGTTGGGTCATCGGGTTGGCTGTGAGACAGCCGGGTATAACCTGGGGAAGGGTTGTTTCGGGTTTGGACATAACCACCAAGGGTGCGCTTGGTAAATGGGACAGCCTAGGGTGTGTTTGGGTTGGTTTGGGTTATAACACAAAGGGTGCAGCCGGGTTGGTTTCCGGACAGCCGCCCAAATAGGGTGCGTTTGGCTGTTCATAACAGCCGTAGGGTGCGTTTGAGTGTGGTGACACCGAAAAAGGGTGCGTTTAGTTTAAAAGTATTCAATTATTTCGTTATATTATAAATTGATTAAATGTGATGAAAAATATTATAACTTGCGCGGTCTAGTAAAACATGAATAAATATTAAAACGAGATTTATATAAAGTTATAAGCGGTATTAGACATATTTGAGACGAGAATTGGACTAAAAATGGACTTTAGTGCCTTTATATAACGAGTAATTTAAATCAGAAATCGGAACATGAGATTCGGGATTCGAGACTTTGAAAAGGGTCAAAGCTAAAGGTCGGTTAATATATTATTTCAATTAATAGTTTTAAGATCATTATTCGGTTCTAAAAACGGAAATAACGAAGAAACTGGAGTGTAATCGAAATATATACTTTAATAGAAAATAAGTTATTTTTAATATATTAAATCTGACAGATCTATTAATTAAACGATTTGAGCACTTTCGAGCCCGTTTCAGCCTTCCGGCGAAACACGAAAGTTGTTCGTAATGATGTTTTACTTTGCCGCGAGGCTTGTCAGTTTTAAAACTTGAGATATAGCGGGTCAAAACTAAAGGTCAACGTAAAAGTCAACGGATATTTTAATTAATATTAATACATTATGAATACGATTTTGAATGATAAAATAAAGTCGGTTAATATATTATTTCAATTTATAGTTTTAAGATCATTGTTTGGTTCTAAAAACGGAAGGTCTAAAAATAGTAACTTTCTTTAAATATTAGAGATAAGTTATAATGGACGGAAAATAGTATATATACATAAAATATACTAAGGGTTAAGGTTTAAAGACGCGCAAGTGGTTTTCTCATCACATGTGTATATGACTGCATACATATAAAAATATGTATGATTTCGTGGTAACGATGTACGCATCGTTGATCGTATTTAGTACGTGTATTATAATAGAGCGACATAATTATAGGTCGTGGTCGAGATCGTTGCAGATTCAGTTGTGATTTAATTGGATTAATTGATCGTGGTCTTTAATCAATGTGAGTTCATAGCCTCGCTTTCATCTTTTAACTCCTGTTCTTCTTATAACCGCGACGGGGGGAGGATAACTGCTTGTCTTACAAATTTTTATCTATACTTACTCGGTTATCTTATAACAATGTGATTGTTTTAAGGGATTTTGTGAGTTTATAGCCCCATGTTTTACTGGTTTAACATATATTTTTGGGGTGAGAACATGCTTGTTTGCAACACCCCCATAAATAAAATAAAAAAAAAAAAAATAAAAAAAAAAAAAAAAAAAATAAAAAAAAAGGACTATTTACATGATTGATTTACAAATTGGTTTTTACATTAAATTATTTGCATTGCTCGGCTATGTGATACATTATTTGACTTCATTTTTGGGCACCAAATGCATTACTTTACATTTGAAATGGATTACGGATTTAGCTTAGGCTGATTGAACTCTGAATAAACAACAAAATTATTGCCGGGTGTGCTTGGAGGGGACACCGGTAACGGGAAGAAGTCTTATTTTTACATTTATGCCGGGTGTTCATGGGAGGGGACACGGTAACGGGGGTAGTATATACGCATTATTTGTAATCACTGCCCATATTGGGATACTAAAGTCTACGTCACAGCGTACATGAACTGTAAAAATCACTGGAGGAGTCGAGCAGGAATGTTATGAAATAGATCTATTTGGGTTGTGGATTCCCTGTTGGGTGAATAGGATCGTCTGGGAGGAACGAACATTATAGCGTGATGTCCACGTGAATGATATAAAATAGATCTATTCGGGATTGACAACCCCCGTTCGGGTGACTAGCTATCACTGGGAACGAACGTTATAACATGTCGGATTATATCGTTGGGACTATCGGGCCTCCCCAACAAATACATACATTGGAACATTTTGTTCATTAAATTAACCATGCATTCTTTATAAAATCTTTGGGATAAGATTGGTACTTTTGGTGACATAAAATGTGTCATGCATTCTTTATAAAATCTTTGGGATAAGATTGGTACTTTTGATGACATAAAATGTGTCGTGCATATTTTATAAACATTTTACATGGTACTGTGATGACACAGTGGATAAATATATTTGTTGAAACTTACATTCATACTTAAACTAATCTATGAACTCACCAACTTTAATGTTGACACTTTTAAGCATGTTTTTCTCAGGTGAATTAGATGCTTGGACTATTTGATGTGCATTGGAGTCTTTACATTCAAGCTTTTCATTGTGATGCAATTATGGGACAAATGTTATATTAAATTCAGATTTTGATTAAATCAACAATGTTATTTTTCAAACGACACCTAGAGGTCGTTCTCTTGTATCTATTGCTGTGTATTATGAAGTAGCACCCCAATGTGGTATTCCGCTGCGTTGTATATGATTTTTGGGGGTGTTACAAACAATACCACCCGAATGCTAGTTTCACGAACCAATGCTCAAAAATACGTCAAGTAGTCGAAGAAACCAAAAATCCCTAAAATGGTATTTGTATGGTTCGACTAATACGAAAAGAGAAAAAAGGGAATGGAATAAATAATGAGGTCTAGGGGTCCTCTATTTATAGTGTTAGGATTAGGGTTACATAGCTTTGGGAAAAAGCTACCTAATCTTGACACTTTGGTCCCTCTTCTTTTCCTTTCATATGGTCGGCCCCATATTAACCAAAAACACCTTTGGTGTTGACTTTTTGACTTTCTTAATTATTTATGGATAATTACTTTTAATTACCCATTAATTAAAAAGCCTTATAATTAATTATTCGTAAACGAACTAATTAACGACCGTTACTATTCTATCGTTAGAATATTAATATACATAATAAATATACACTTATATTATTATATACATTAAAATCGAGTATTAATACATATATAATAAACATACACTTATATTAATTATATATATACCAATAGAGTGATATCTATGTGTATAACGTGTGTGACCCCGTAGGCTCACGTATTCCTAGCCGTATAAATATCCGTATGACATGAGCACAAACCAATAGCTCCTACTTGCGAATGTCATGGTCATAGAATATAACATACTAACATTGACAAATAGTCTAGCAACATCATCAATGCTCTCAGAAATACCTGAGTACATAGTTTCGGTAAACAACTCAGCCTTTAATGGTTTCAGTTAGTCCTATCCTTTTGTTTCAGATAAAATGTTATATATGGATATGGACCGATAGTCATTCCATAGTTTAACGATTCTGTTTCTCGCATCTGTATTGATCAAGATTACCAAACGTAAAAAGAATCATCTTAACTACACTTTGGACGCGGCCACGTACACATCTGGTCAACCGAACGAGGGGCCCAATATGTATCTAACTCCCAAACATGTGAAGGAACAAATTCTATCTCGACTACAAGTGTTTGCCATGTACTTCAAAACACTTCTGAAAATAGCCCTTATAACTACCTTTTGACAGACTAGTGGTAGGCTTATAATCAAGAAATGCTATCCATACACGCAAAACCTGCTTGCATCTCAAGTCTAAAGATAAACATAACTTTCACCATGTGTGTAATGCACCCAATGACACCAATCAATAAAGTGATCTACACAGGTGGGGTATCCAATATTCAACCTCATTGAATAACATGTGAAGTTGGCAGAATCATCTTTACATATTCTTTAGAATACAACCAAACACTCACATTTACCTTGTCTTAACAATATTCCCATATTGTTAACTGATAATGGACATATTTTTTGAATAAATGAATTTATTCACGGATTTAAACAAGCGAATATAAAACACGGTAGTATAAATGAAAATGATCATACCACGTATATCAATTCATTGTTTAATACAACTGCTTATTATAGTTCCATTATCCAAATACCAAATAAGATCAGTGCATGAAAATCCTAGTTAAGTGTTAATGTCTTATCCACAACAATCACAATTAGTGGTAAGGCATAGGTTTCATGAACATATCAACCAAGTCATGATCTCGTGGGACTTTGAGAATACTTATTTCAAAAATTCACAAATAGTGAAGTACTTTGAATAATTATGATGATTGTTATTTTGTAAGTGTGCACTCACTTATAAGTATCACTTATATAAGTCTATTCACATTACATTTCATAAGATGTACGACATACACCAAACATCCTAATGGCAACAGTCATCTTAACAGTTTTCCAAATTGTAAAGCATTCTTATTCTTTTAATATAGTATTATGCATCTATGCTTTTATACCAAGCATGTGTAGCCAAAAATGTTATCATATAAGATGAAAACTTGCTTCTACAAATATTGAGTATCATCTTAATTAAAACAAGCACTAGTGTATACTAACAACACTATGCTAAACCATCGTAAATTTTGAACATTTTTTTAATAATGTTTAGATATCATACAAACCCAAGTTTTGTTGATCATAATGATCTTACTATGATTACTACAATGTATATCTATAGTATCTTCATCATTAATTCTAGGAATGAATTTCAATCTAAACATTAATCAGAATGTTCCTTCTAATATTTTTCAATTAGATTCTAATGTTGTCAAATCACCCATACACAATATGATGTACATAATGAATCCTTTAGTGGGACTTAAGGTTTCCATTCATGTGTTCAATCTCATCAAAGGAGATAGGTCATTCGAGTTTCACTCAAATGATATTTCATATTATACTCGGACTTAATTCACCTCATATGTTTAACGTATCAAACATATCATTCCAAGGTTACATGTTTCATCTCCTAAAATACTTACAAGAAACTTTATTTCAATCTAAGGGATAAAATCTTACTTAGATAAATAAATTGTTTCTGATTATGTTCAATAACATAATCTATCTTAGAAAAGTAAAAACAAATTTTACTCCCACTAGCTTTGAGATGTACTCATGAGATATCTTATTTATAATTAAACTCAAATCAACAAGTGACTTATTTAACAATTAAACTTAAGATTATGCTCATTTAGATGCATGCTTTTAATCCATACTTGGATTAAAGCATTCTTGTATACTTTCTAAAGGTTATATTGGATTCACAAAACCTTATCCGATTACGTTTCGTCCTCGCAAGGTAATCATTTAATAAGAAGTTCTTGAAATTCAATTTGTCATATTTCCTTCCAAGAAAACAAGTATGACAATTTAATCATATTTATATACTACGTATTTAAAGTTTGTAAATGAAGAAGTTTTAATTATAGTCAATTACTTGAGTATGAGTAAACACTTATGTCATTTGACGTGCAATAAATATGTATACATATATCGTCCTTATGAGTCTTCTCTAAATGGAAACTCGTTTAAACCTCATCATCAAACCAATAGGTTAAAGATAAAACAAATTTCAAGAATATGATTATATCCTTTTAGACAACATCTCTTTATTCATAGTCTTTGAGTCATTCATTAAATCCAAGATCTAATAATGCATCTCTATGGTTAGCAGGTTCATAATGATCCTCTAACTCATAATCCTCACCATTGATATAGAAACATATCATGAGGTATCCATGCGGATCTATGAATATAAGTAACATCATTCTAAGGTTCATCAACTTCATGTTTAGCCTTAGTATGACATTCGCTAGTGCATTTAGAAGGAGTCCTAGTAGAGTAATAGTTTTCTTACTTTGTAGTTAAGAAACCATTAGTCATATTCTTTTAAGTTGTTCCTTACACACAACAAAGATTTCTCTCACTTGTGCAGGGTACAACTTCTTTGCATAAAACAACACCACACTAGTTAGGTTGTTTGTATTAACAATATGGTAGTGTTAAGCTCATAGCTAGTATATCTAGAACTCCATCGATTAATAATGATCGTGCATAACTATCAAAGATAACATTAAACGAAAGCGACATCTCAAAGGCAACAAGTTATCTAGGATAATACATAGTGATTCTTTACTAAATAAAGATGTTTAACACTTGGAAAGTAATTTATTATTTCAAGCCAAGCCAGAAATAAAATTGGATGTCTATGAGGTAAACAACTCATAACTCCTACTGAATCTGAAAACTTTACAAGTTTGTCATTTCATTTATCTCTCCATTTATTGAATATCTACATATTATTGCTAATGTGAGTCACATGAACTAGTAAGCAAGTACTTAGATATGCAAGTAAGTGAATTCAAGTTCTAGCCATCATAGATGTTTATTAACTTGAAAAGTTGGATTGCAATTCCTCCTTTATCCACTCACTTTACCTCAAGGGTGTGTAGCGTCTCTTACTAATTTAAGAAAATAGCTATAGACACGAGTTCTCTAGTTATTGCCTTTTACAATATTGCGATGATATTTCCGTCTTCCAATCAAACCTCATAAATATGTCTTGTTTACAACAAGATATTTTATTCTTGGTAGTTATAGACACAAGTTCTCTAGTTATCCAAGTTTCTTATTATGATTCAAAGATTTCAAAATCAAAAAAGGATATTGAAGCAATCTTGAAAGAATAAGAAGTTCAATTAACTTAACATGAAGTTTGGTATGAGTTCGATTAGAATTTAAGATAATTCTTTCATTCCTATTATAACTTTTCCTGTAGGTGAAAAGTATATGAAATAGTCTTATTTTCCCAAGAAAAATAGACACAATTTGTCTTCCACAAGTAAGAACAAACCTTTGTTTACTGTATACGTTGCATAAATACGTTAAAAGAACTTGCAAAGTTCATTTATAGTATTTTCGATAATACATCCCTTAACTACCCATGTTTATATAAATAAACAATTAATTTTACAAGGGTCTAAGATCCAACTTGACATTCTACCATTAATGCAGTTGATCTACTAGAAACGGTATAACTCAAAAGGTAATATGCGGGAGATAATTACCAACATGTGCAACTCTTAGCCATTATGGGGCACAAGGCAATATAATCCAGAATTATAATGTCAAGTAGCATGTTTAACCCTATCGTATGCCTCGGGTCGAAGGTCTGACAAACCATACTCGATATAAGTCGTCCAATACAAAATCAGTAATTTTATAGTCTCATGTCTGACAATACGATTGTTATATTACCTTGTTTTGCAATTCACCTAAGACTGTCTTAGAGTAAAAAAACAAACTCAAGTGATTTCATACTTGGATGGCACATAACTTAATTTTAAGGGTATAAATATTTTGATAGAAATAAGGTTATCAAAAATTTGTGTATAAGGAAGCATGCATACAACCTTATAACACTAGTTATGTTAAAACATTTCTAATTTTGTTTTAAAAACTTTTCTATAAATAGAAATCCCATAATTTTATAAACCACATGCCAATTATAGAATTAGGTTTACCATGTTTACAATAATTCCATGTATAAGTGATCTTACTACGGATAAGGTTAATTCCCCAAGGGAAATAATCAAACCTTAGTAGTGATTACGACATACTTAAAATATTGTTAAAACGTTTATGTAAAATTTGTTTATTCTTGCATTGTTCTGTCGCGGGTTCCCTTGCGGAAACCATTAATCCCATGCGTTATAGAACGTTTGCAAGAAAATTACAAAATTTACGTATATAATCTATGATTTAGCAAAGTGTACGTATTAATATACACATAATAAGCATTTTTCATCATGTACTTTTAGTCCATATTAATTTTAAAAATCATTTTTGCATAATTATATATGTAATAAAACGCCACAATATATATAAAACATGCAAAACATATTTACCAAATTAATCACACTAAACAAAATCATTTACGCAATTAAGACGATAATTTAACAAAAGTCTTCTCATCTTTTGCAATTAACCAATCAATTCACGTAATGTTTTCATGCATATCATATAACACACATGCATATAACATATATATTAAGCTTAATAACCATGGTTTACATGCACGTAACCCATGGTTGACAATTTATTGCATGATAAATAAGCAACAATATATATATATTAAATAACGTAAAAAACTCACATATTTTGTTTCCTTATTTTAGGTGATATTTAGGACAATATATTTCACTAAATAATTTCCTAAATAAGACTTCACATAAAAAAGGCAAGTAAATAATAGAGTTAAGTACATAGATCGTCCTTGTGGTTGTCTCGAAATTACAGGTTTCGTCCTAAAAGTCCCGAAATTACACTGATCGTCCCTGTAGTTGTCCATTTTAAGTTGACCGGTCCTTTGACCGTAACTCCATCCATTTTTTTGTTAAGTTTCTGAGTTATCAAGGGTATTATCGTCCTTTCACGTCTAAATTGCTTTCACGTTCAAAGGATTAAGAAAACTGGTCGTCCCATATCAATTCTCATAGATCCAAACATAAACACATTCATTGAACAACAAAATCCATCCACCAGATCCATTCATAAAACACCAAAATCCACACAAAAAACGTCAACATTATGAACATCAAGATTCGTGTTCTATAACCTTTGTTACTCTCAAGACTCAAACCGATATCCACTCAAATCAGAAATACATCATCTCATTCAAAATACAACAGTTACAAATCTACCGTCATCTTCGAAACAATTTATATAAAGCACTCGACTGCAACGGGATTGCTTGTTCTTCAAGATTCATTGTCAAAGATGTTAAGAGATACAACTGATATTTTTTTATGAGGTTTTTATGTGAAGACAGTGTGGTAATATTCGTGGGTTGTTGCCGGCTATTATTGTCGAGTGATATGAATGATGTAAAGGGTTTAGGCATAGCCTGATAAGGGTCGGATGATGATTGAATCATGAAGTATGAATGGATTTGGTGATGGGTACGGACTGAGCCTTAGTGGTTTGATTATCGAGGCTGATAAAGAGTTATTTGGTTTCCTGCATAGCATGGACAAATGGTTTTATTGTTGAAACTCGCTCAGCTGGTGTCGACGCTGACTAATAAGTCAGTGGGTAGTGGTGATGATTATGGAAGAGGTTTCAATGATATAAGAATTTAGTGTGTCAAGGACCCTAAATGAAAACGGTCTCTTCCATAGTTATTGTCAGGGGTTGTTTTGTTGATTATTTCGGGCTTAGCCTGGCATGGGTTGACTGAATGGAAGTTGCTAATGATTGGGAGCTGATGCATCTTTCAGCGGATGCCATTATCAGTGGGTTTATCTGACTAGAAAAGTTAGCGTTCAGCTGGTATTGATATTGTTTAGAAGAGCTGGTAAAAATATTACAGCTAATGTGTTCAGCGGAATGCATTTTTTGACAAGTGATTTTCAAAGGATTTTTTAAAACTGATGACTGGGGAGTGTTAAACGTGAACCCTCTTAAACACCCGCTGATTCAGTCGCTGAACCCTTTGAACCTGCTGAACTTGCTAAACCCAAATGAACCCTCTAATGAGTGTTTATGGGTGTGCTGATAAATACGGTCAACTGGGTTTGTTGAGAGGATTAAGAAACCTGGTGGTTCATAGGAATAAGAAAAAGGTAAATAACTTTATTTAAGGCTATTTAAAAAAGCCTCATATCAATAGGACTCTACCTGTTCTTTATTACACTAAGACTCTTGATGATTGATGGTTGTTTCAGTGTTAAAACCCGTGGATGCGGTGGAGCTAGTGGTTGTGGTGGTGTGGAGTGGTGTTTGAGATAAGTGAGGAAGAGATAAAGATGGAGGTAAGAACCTCATAACCTGTTGGTTATGATGATAATGATGATGATGATCATGGTGATGGTGTTGTTGATCTTGAAAATGAGTGAAACTCATATGATCATGGATATGGTTTAAAAATGAAAAAACTCGTAGATTAAAGTTGGCTGACCCTCTTTTAGATCGTTCAATATTTCTTGATTTCTAAAATGAGTTAATTACATAGATCGTTCTTGATTTCTAAAATGAGTTAATTACATAGAAATAAATATAAAACAAAAATAAATAAGAAATAAATAGAGTAAAAAAATTAGAAAAAGCAAAAAATGTTACATAAATGGTCCTTGGTTTATTTGGACGTGAAAGGACGATAATGCCCTTGACAACTCAGAAACTTAACGAAAAAATAGATGGATTTACGGTCAAAGGACCGGTCAACTTAAAATCGACAACTACAGGGACGATCAGTGTAATTTCGGGACTTTTAGGGCGAAACCTGCAATTTCGGGACAACCACAAGGACGATCTATGTACAAAATATTTTGAGAATTTTTCATAGTTGTATGATATTTTAAGACAAAATATTTTACAAAATAATTTTCTAAAAAAGATTTCACATAAAAAAAGAAAAATAATATTCACACAATATGTATCATATTTAATTTCTATATTTTGTGTGATCTTTAAGAGGAATATATTTCACTAAATAAATTCCTAAAATAGTTTACACATAAAAGGTAAGAAATATACACCAAATATGCGTTTTTACATATTTTTCCGTTTTTATGTAATTATAAAGCTATATTGACTGGTTCGTGATACTGCTGTTGGAAATCGTTATCTAAAATAACATAATATTACATTAATATTATACGAGCTACGCAGCGGATCTAATTCATATAGCACTTATAATTAACATAAACAATAAACAAAAAACATACCGAATAGCAACCAAGCTACGTGAAGAACCGGAGACTTCTTCGAGTACACGCATGTGTGTAATACATGCGAAACCGAAAACCCTTTAAGTTACTAAAGTAAGTAACCTCCACGCGGTTCATACACTACACGTCGAACAATACTACCCGAATGCTAGTTCCACGAACCAACGCTCAAAAATACGTCAAGTAGTCGAAGAAACCAAAAATCCCTAAAGGGGTATTTGTATGGTTCGACTAATATGAGAAAAGAAAGAAGGGACTGGAGTAAATAATGAGATCTAGGAATCCTTTATTTATAGTGTTAGGATTAGGGTTACATACCTTTGAGAAAAAGCTACCTAATATTGACACTTTGGTTCCTGTTCTTTTCCTTCCATATGGCCGGCCCTATATTAACCAAAAACACCTTTGGTGTTGACTTTTTGACTTTCTTAATTATTTATGGATAATTACTTTTAATTACACATTAATTAAAAAGCATTATAGTTAATTATTCGTAAACGAACTAATTAACGATTGTTAGTATTCTATCGTTGAAATATTAATATACATAATAAATATGCACTTATATTATTATATACATTAATCGAGTATTAATACATATATAACAAATATACACTTTTATTTTTATATATATACCAATAGGGTGATATCTATGTGTATAACGTGTGTGACCCCGTAGGCTCACGTATTCCTAGCCGTATAAATATCCATATGACATGAGCACAAACCAACACAAATGAGGAACCAAATAAGGAATCGAATGAGGAACCAAATGAGGAACCGAATGAGGAACTGAATGAGGAACCAATCATTGGAAGACAAAATGTGTATGGTAATACTGATAGGTAAGAGAATGAGGAATTGAATAAGAAACCAAATAAACAATAGTTTATAAAAGTGGAGGTTAAAACATATGCTAATGTTACTGTCATTGCTGAGTGTGATAAGCAGTTGAATACTATTCCTACTGAAATTGATAGTAATGGAAATGAGGTGGTTGTATTTGATAAAGTGCTTAAAAACTAGAAAATGTTTTACAGACTCTGATTGGAAAAAGTGTTTAAAAACTAGAAAATTTGTTTTAGGGTTTTGTGTATTTTTGGTAAATCACATGTTTATGAGAAAAGTAAGAAGCGGGCTACAGTTTCTGGAGTATCTGTTGAGGTGGAATATAGATGCATGGCCAGTGCTACTTGTGAGTTAGTTTGGATCTCTAACATTTTGCAAAGTTTCAATGTCACTAATCTATTTCCAATAAATCTTTATAGTGATAGTATTTCTGTAATTCAAATTGCAGCAAATCCTGTATTCCATGAGAAAACCAAACATTTTGAGATTGATGTTCATGTTATTAGAGAAAAGGTTCAAGCTGGTATAATGAAAACTGAAAAGGTTGTTTTTGCAGATCAAACTTCAGGTATTTTTACAAAAGCTCATGGGACTGCACAACATAGAAAGTTATGCAGTCAACTGAGCTTATTTGATATGTTTGGGAAATGAGTTTGTTTCCCTTGTTTAGTTTGAGAGAGGGTGTTAAGTAATGTGGCAAACTAATCATGTTGGTTTGTTAGTTTTTTGGTTCTTATATGTGCAGGGGCCTTTCCTGTACAACTGAAAGATGGAATAAAAGTTTTGTTCTGGATATGTCAAATTTGAATCTCCAAGGACTAAAGTGAAACTTTACAGTATATATAAAGTGATACCAGCTAAGGCATCATATCTTGTGGTCATAACTCTCTTTCTCTTCCGTTTTAGTCTGTTTGATCTTGCGTATTTGATATTGATCTCAAAATCTGTCTGATTCATCTTTTTGTATTGATTTAGTAATCAATCTCTTTATTTGATCACTAATACCTGAGTGTTGAGTGATTCATTGTTGTGAGGTGATTGAATTTTCCTAAAAGGGAGTCAGGGATAATCTCTTATTTTCTTTTGTAATCGTTTGAGCATATGTTTGAAGGCTAATCTTCTTGTATTTTTTAGTAATAAAAATAAATCACCAAGGAATGGTTGGTTGGGTGATAGTTGATTGTGCTCTTGGTTATAGTCTCATACTTTTTACATTTGTTTAGTGTTAAAAAATGTTGATGGGGAATTTGGACAAAAAATGCTGAAAAGACGATAAAGCTTCTCTAGATAATGATATTTTTAAAAAGTGTTGGTTTTTTTGATCCCGACAAAGCAAAATCAGAATGTTCAGCCAGCAATTTCATTGATTTTAGAAGGGCAAATTATACAAAAGTGTATTCAACTTGACACATTTTGCTATTCTGTGTAGCGTACTATTTTTTTTGTTAAAGAGTCAATAAACTTTTGAATTTCGAATATTCTGTGTAGTGAGTGACCTACAAAACCGGTAACCGGTTGACAAGCATGGGCATGCCATGTCATATTTTTTGCCACATCATTTTGTGCCCCTTATAAAAAAATGTAGCCAACTTACCACTTTTTATAATTGTGTGTAGGCAACTTTTATTTTTGTAAAAAAACATTTAACTTTTGAATTTCGACTATTGTGTCTAGTGGGTGACCTATAAAATCGGGTAAGCCTATGTGTACAAGTTACCATGCCACCACAGATATGTTATCTCTTCTTTTTTCAAAACCACTTGATCCGGATCAATCCGATATCCACCCGACGGGGCCCAAAGAGGGTGAACATCTAGTTGATGCAATGGCTAAAGCACATCTTTTTGCTAAAAGAAGCGGGTCCCACATATCAATTCGGGAGCTTGGAAGATGGGTATAGTTGTTCCAAAAGCTTCTTTCATATCGAAAGGAGGCCTTACAGAGTTTAAAATTTAGCTTTGAGATTACCTATCTTTCCTCCTTAGGCGCTAAAAACCACAATGAAACACAACTTGAACAAAAAAAAACGCAACTTGAACAAAAAAAAAACGCAACTCGAACCCACAAAAAACGCAAACATGATTTGGATCCTTCGGGAATTTATGGAAAACAATGGATACTCTGAAGTGGGTATGTGCTAAAACTTAAAGGTGTGTATCTTGGTACTGCTTTGATGTTTTTTATTTGTGATTTTTGATTTGTGTTTATTATGTGTTTGGATCTGAGTTTTGCTTTGAGGGAGAAGAAGGGGGAGAAGAAGGGTGTGTTTGTTTATAAGTTTTAAGAGAGTGATGTGTAATAAATAAGGTGACTTGGATTAAGAAGAAAAAGAAAACTAAATAAATTACCAGTTATTTATAGTCTAGGTCACCCACTACACACAATAGTCGAAATTTAAAAATTAAATGATTTTTTTACAAAATTTTTTTTGCCTACACACAATTATAAAAAGTGGTAAGTTGGTTACATTTTAAGATTAAAAAATGTAAAAATAGTGGTAAATATGTGGCATCTACGTGGCATGGTAACTTATACACGTAGGCTTAGCCGGTTTTGTAGGTCACTCACTACACAAAATATTCGAAATTCAAAAGTTTATTGACTCTTTAACAAAAAATACGTTACACAAAATAACAAAAAAAGTGTCAAATTTGATACACGTTTTTTACAACTTGCCCATTTTAAAACTACACGGCTACACCCAAAAATTAGGTGGAGTTTATAGACTGGCCGTGTAATTTACTCTATATTCTATGAAGTAACATGTTCATTGTCCACTTACGAAAACATTATATTATATTATACTATTACACATTTGAAAAGTTAAACCACAACGTTTTTTACCCATTTTCACTATTCATGTTAAGCACTGTAGTTACAGTGTTCGGCTTATTGGGCTCTCATTTTGGGTCGGCTTATTTAGGTTTTTTTTCTCTTTTTATTTTTTTTGTAGGCAATATAAAAAATGGTCGGCACAAAATTGAAAAAAAAAACTACAAACCGCGACATGAGACCTAACACATAAGCCCACATAAAAAAAAACTATTAAATATGAGACCGAAAAAATGCACATGCACAAAATAAGTTAAAAAAAATAATAAATAACGCTCAGCAGCAACGCGCGGCCACAAATAGGATTTTTTTATAGAAGTACTGATTTATTAAGATCAAAAAATACCTGCGACATGAGGCCTAACATTACGCCCATATAAAAAAAACAAACTATTAAACATGAGATCGAAAAAATAAACCCGCACAAAATAGTAGGCAACATAAAAAAAAATTGGCCGGAACAAAATAGGATTTTTTTATAAAAGTACTGATTAATTCAGATCAAAAAATATTCGCGACATGAGACCCAACACATACGCCCATATAAAAAACAAACTATTAAACATGAGATCGAAAAAATAAACACGAACAAAATAAATAAAAAATAAAAACAACACCCCGCAGCAACGCGCGAGCAATCATGATTGTTCTTTAAAATAGATCATAGTGCATTATTTACCATGATTAACAGTGCTAGTACCAATATTAATCAAAATCATT
>BQNB010137014.1:0-17917 GCA_026074375.1 Tanacetum coccineum
TCTAGCTCTCCTCTGCTGCTCTCGCAGTGATAACAACTCGGCCTGCATGTTGCTCATCTCTCGCCTCATGTCTCTAATGCCTCGAAGAGTCTCTTCCATCTGTGCATGACATCTACGGTCAGTCTCTCGAAGTGCTGCTAACTCAGCCTGCTGCATCTGAAAGCGAGTCTCATGTACTTGATGTTGTGTCTGAATGAGAGTACCATGTAGCTGGAGCTGTGTCTGGTATGCCTAGAGATGGGTCTCGTGTGCATACACATGATCACGATAGGTCTGAAGCTCCTGATGAGTCGCCTAACTCAATCCTATCGAGTGAGCCCAAGCCTTTCGGGAAGCATAGGCATCCTCCTCCACCATCCATACTGTCTCCTGGAGAGTCATCCTATCCCCCATAAGTAAATCGACCAGCTGCAAGTCCATATCGACTCGTTGTGATATACGAGACCTACTATCCTGAGCATCCTCTAGTAAAGCATACAAGTCTTGTGTATCATGCTCATGGAGCTCAGCAAGCTCTATGACCCTAGTATTGACCTCTCCTAAGGTCACCGGTGCTATCTCAGGCACTGCCTCTACTGGATCTACCCAAGTATCCCTAATACTGTACCCAACATCTCTAATCCCTTGTCATCTCTCCTCAGCATCTATCGTGCTGACAAACCCATAATCTATACCTCAATCTCTGATAGGTCTAGCAGTGGAACTCTCCTCGACCTTATATCTAGAGCCTAGAGTGGACAAATACAACCTCTTGCGGGGAGGCTGCTCAGACTCAGGAATGTCATCCCTACGGTCAACAGGTGGTGGTATGTATAGAGATGGTGGTAGTGGTGGTAGTGGTGGTAGTGGAGGTGATGGTAATACGGCAGTAACTGCCTCAATGAGAGCCTGAGTGGACGTCATCCTGAATGTCTGGATTTGGGTTGGACACCCAGATGATGGTAGTAAAGGTGATGAATGTGCAGGTGGGGCCATGCACCTAGCAAGGCGCTCCCCTGCAGAGGGTGGTGATAGTGAGATAGGTGGTGATGGTGATGGAGTAGTCATGGCTAGAAGTCCCTCGACCTCCGCCTCTGGTGGAAGGGATATGGAAGTCTGAGGCCGGACGGTAATCCTAGCCCTAATAGTAATGTCAGTGGAGGGTGGTGGTATAACAGGCTTTGTTCCCTCAGATGGGAAAATAGGCTCATCAACAGGTACAACAATAGCAGAGTCGGCCGGAGCTAAGTGCTCCTCCTCCTCCTCGTCCTCATCATCCTCATCCTCATCATTGGCGTCATCCCTAGATGAATCGCCGTCATCATCATCTCCATCATCTCCCCCGTCCATAGGATAGTCAACCGGACCATCCTTTGTCTCATCATCCTCGTACTCCTCTAGATCCTCCTCGGGATCCGACTCAGTAACATATCTGGGTGACTCAGCAGTAGGTGAATCAACAGGAGGTAATGGTTGCTCCTCAGCTAGAAACTCATGCTCATCCTCTAATGGTATATACTCAGGGTATATAGGCTCTGGCACGTAGTCAGGATCCTGTGCCTGTACGAACATAGGCTCACGCTCATCCTCGTCCAGAGGAACTGGCGGTGTCTGTGGATCCTCTGGGCCTGGTATGTAATCCGGTGATGGTGGGCTAACTGCTGTATCGGGGATGTCCGTCGTAATCCTAATACGAATGACCCGTGGAATGCCCCCCTCAGATACCTCCTCATTATCGGCTCCCCATAAGGCTCTGCCAGGCTTAGAGTCGGTGTAAAACAGAAGTGGTAGTAACAGCTGATGTCGCAGAAGACATGGTTACTGCAAAAAGCAAAATACCAATATAAAGTATTACTTATAGGAAAAATCGGTATGATATGTCTGTAAGCTTTAATAATAAAAGTCTTATAGTAATATACGTAATATCATTTATATACACGTATATCAATCATGTAAGCACTTAGTACCCTACTAATGCTAAAACAATGCATGTCATGCAAGCATATATGTGCTAGATGTAAACAAGTAATGCATGTATGTCCCTCGCAAATCCCATTTGTGAAAACAGTGTTTGAAAATGGTTATAGCACTTAGTACCCTACTAATGCTAAAACAATGCATGTCATGCAAGTCAAGAAGTTTTTCAACCTCTTTTTTAATGACATCATGGATCTTTGGATTAACCCTTCTCTAATGTTGGACCGCTGGTTTATAGTCCTCTTCCATTAGAATTTTATAAGAACAAAATTTTGGGTTAATACCCTTTATGTGTAACACCCTCAAATCTGAGTACGCAGCAGAATGTTGAATATCCGAGGGTGTTACATTTATGGATCAATAGCACAAGATTCTGAGAACGACTACTAAACGTGTCGTTTGAAAAAGATACATTGGATTAACAAAATACTTGTTTGTTACATAAGCCCATGGCTTTAAATTGTTCAACAATGTAAATAAAGATTCTGGTTTATAACAATTGTCCTCATAATGTAATAAGACCCTAAATCTTAAGTGTTGACTCTTCAATTATTGACTTCCAATGTATCATCGCACCTCGTGCCTTATTGACCTGAAAAACATGCTTAAAACGTCAACATAAAGTTGGTGAATTCATAGGTTTGTGTAAAACAATAACAGGACAGCAAGATTTCCAAGTGTATGATTTAAGCAACACATGCAAACATCATAAAAATTAATTACGTTTTTCTAAGCTCATGACACTGAAGCTCGACACGTGTGAATGTAATATATTGCCAATGTATGCCCGTGAATGATGTTCTAACCCGAAACATCCCAATTCGGACATGGTATACGTTCGTTCCCGGTGATAGCTAATCACCCGAACGGGGATTGTCAATCCCAAATATATCTACCTATAACATTCACGCTCACAATCCAGTAATTGACAGTTCATGATAAGGGCTCAGTGGGTTATCGCTACTTAGGCAAACACGTAATCCTTGTATAAAATGTACACTTACGTCCAATTTGTAAAACAAAGCATGTTCTCACCCCAAGGATGTAAATCATTTAAATAATTGTAAAACATGGGGCTATGAACTCACCTGAATGAATAGTCCTCTGGAAGTGATAATGGATATCCAAGTATGAATCACCGTCAAACACCTAAGTAAATACAGCCAGTCTTAGTCTACAATTTAGGCTAAAGACTCAATGTATAAACTACAATAAATTGCTAGTTTATATATATACTGTTATCACTTGCGTGGTGGTGTACGTGTTTAATGTATTTGAAATTAATTGATGGCTCTTAGAAAAGTATACGATTTCCCTCGATCTTGTATACATGTAAACATTTATTAATAAATATCTATATTTATTAAGTCGTGGTTTAATCTAGTTATATTATACGATAATTATATAACTTGCCCGATTCGTTAAGCGTTCACAACAATCACTTTTTTTTATAAAACATCCTTGAGTTTCTTATAAATACAAAGCAGCCCCTGGGTTTATAAATATAATTTATTTACATTTTAAACCCCCACGTTTCATTAATTACACTTTTAGTCCCTAAACTTTATAAGGTTACATTTTAGGTCCTTATAAGTTTGAAACAGTCCCTAAGTTTCCAGAATTGACAGAAACAGTCCCTAGGCTTGTTAACTTTAGCAATTTACAGTTTTGACCCTATAGTTTGTAAATTTACACTTTTAGTCCTCCAACCTTTTAAAAATTGCATTTTCATTCCTATTAAATCCCAACAAGTGGCATTATGTTCAATTATGTCAAAATAAACCATATAATCTGCCATAGCTTATAAATAAGCTCTAACGAGCTTATTTTGGCTTAATGGGCCTTATTGGGCCCATTAAAGTCCGTTAAGTATTCTAAGGGTCCAATTAAGTTTTAAAAAGCACAAAAGGTCTTAATAAGCTTGGTTGAGTTTGTTAAGCTGAAAAATAGGCTCGGGGAGCTTATTGGAGCTTATTTCGAGCTTATTGGGCTTGTGAGCCCCATAACTCAACCCGAAATATATATAAAAGGTCCCCATATCATTTTGGCTTATTTATTAGATTTATTAAGCACTTTCGGGTTTGTTTTAGGTTTAGCTTATCCCAATAAGCAATAAGCTCTCGGAAGTGGGCTGTTGGGCCCATTTAAAGCCCAAATGGCTTTTAAAGCCTTTGGTTAGGTCCATTAAGCTCATATAGGTCCTCCAATAAGCTGTTCTAAGCTTATTGTGAGCTTATTGTTCGAGTGAAGGCTCGTTAATGGGCTAGTAAGCCCGTTAGAGGTCCGTTTGGTTTTTAAATGGTTTGACTTGGCCCATTAGGGTCAATTGGCTTTACCTAGGTCTATTAATCCCATTTAGCTTACATGGGTTACATTTATGGATCAATAGCACAAGATTCTGAGAACGACTACTAAACGTGTCGTTTGAAAAAGATACATTGGATTAACAAAATACTTGTTTGTTACATAAGCTCATGGCTTCAAATTGTTCAACAATATAGATAAGATTCCGGTTTATAACAATTGTCCCCAAAGTGTAATAAGACCCCAAATCTTAAGTGTTGACTCTTCATTTATTGACTCCCAATGTATCATCGCACCTCGTGCCTTATTGACCTAAAAAACATGCTTAAAACCTCAACATAAAGTTGGTGAATTCATAGGTTTATATAAATCGATGGTAGGACCGCAAGATTTCCAAGTGTATGATTAAGCAACAAATGCAAACATCATAAAAAGTAATTACGTTTTCCTAAGCCCATGACACTAAAGCTCGACATGTATGAATGCAATATATTGCCAATGAATGCCCGTGAATGATGTTTTAACCCGAAACATCCCGAATCCGACATGGTATACATTCGTTCCCAGTGATAGCTAATCACCCGAACGAGGATTGTCAATCCCAAATAGATCTATCTATAACATTCGCGCTCACAATCCAGTAATTAACAGTTCATGATAAAGGGCTCAGTGGGTTATTGCTACTTAGGCAAACACGTAATCATTGTATAAAATGTACACTTGCGTCCAATTTGTAAAATAAAGCATGTTCTCACCCTAAGGATGTAAATCATTTAAATAATTGTAAAACATGGGGCTATGAACTCACCTTGGTGAATAGTCCTCTAAAAATGATAATGGATATCCAAGTATGAATCACCGTCAAATACCTAAGTAAATACGGCCAGTCTTAGTCTACAAATTTAGGCTAAAGACTCAATGTATAAACTACAATAAATTGCTAGTTTATATATATTGTTATCACTTGTGTGGTGGTGTACATGATTAATGTAGTTATATCCGTCTGATGGCTCTTGGAAAAGTATATGATTTCACACGTTCTAGTATACGTATAAACGTTATTAATAAATATCCATATTTATTAAGTCGTGGTTTAACTTGTTATAATATATGATAAATATATAACTCGTCTGATTCGTTAAGTGTTTATAGAAATCACTTTCTTTCACAAAGTACCCTTAAGTTTCTTAAAATTACAAAACAATCCCTAAGTTTATAAAATATATAACATTTATATTTTTAAACCCTTAAGTTTCAACAATTTCACTTCTAGTCCTCTAACTATACAAAGTTGAAAATTTAGGTCCTTTTCGTTTCACACCAGCCCCCTTAACTTTCAGAATATTCAAAACAGCCCCTAGACTTATTAAAGTCCAAAAATGACAGTTTTAGCCCCTCTAGTTTGTAATTTACACTTTTAGTCCCTTAACTTTACAAAAATCATACTTTAGGTCCAATTAAGTTCTAACAAGTGACATTAGATTTCATTAAGCTCCAATAAGCCATATAAGTTGTTCCAACTTATAAATAAGCTCGGGAGAGCTTATTTTGGCTTAATGGACCTTATTGGGCCCGTTAAGGTCCAATAAGTGTTTTAAAGGCCCAATTAAGTTTTAAAAAGAACACATGCACTTGTTAAGCTTATTTAAACTACACAAATCAAATTGGCTTATTAATAAGCTGGATGAGCTTATTTTGAGCTTATTGGGCCTTATTGGACCCGTTAAGGTCCAATAAGCCATTTAAAGGTCCAATTTAAGTTTTAAAAAGCACAAATGCATTCGTTAAGCTTATTTAAGTTTGTTTAAGCTGCCAATAAGCTCAGGAGAGCTTATTGGAGCTTATTCGAGCTTATTGGGCTAGCGAGCCCAATAACTCAAACCCGAAACACATTAAAAGGTTTTTCTTAGCATTTTAACTTATTGTCTAAACTTGTTAAGCTTTCTAAGGTCTGTTTACTGTTCAGCTTATCAAATAAGCAATTAAGCCTCGTTATTGGGCTTGTTGGGCTTGATACGAGCCCGATAAGGGTTCTAGAGGTTTGGGCTTAATTCTTTTGGGTCCGTTAGCTTGTCTAGGCTTATTATAAATCCTATAAGCTGTCTAAGCTCACAAATAAGCTGCCAAAGCTTATTTGTGGCTTATAGGCTTTTGTTAGTCACGGTAATGGGCTACCAAGCCCATTAAGGGTCCGTTTGTGTTTTTAATACACGACAAGGTACCTTAGGGTCCATATGAGTTCAATAAGCCTTTTTGACTTCTTAATAAGCTCGTGGAGCTTATTAATAAGCTGAGGTCACCACGATATGGCCTGTTGGGCCTGGTTTGGTTTAACGAACCCATTAGTGGCCCGTTAAGGGTTTTAAGGGTGTATGGGCCTCACACTTGGGTCCATTGACCTTCTAGGCTTCCTAATAAGCCCATAAGCTGCGTAGGTTTGCTAATAAGCTGAATAAGCTTATATTTGACTATTGGGTCCGTCTTGGGTCTCGCTAAGGCTCGTTATTAGGCTTTCGGTAGTGGGCTCCCAAGCCCATTAAGGATCCGGTTTGATTTATATGGTGTACTAAGGTTCGTGTAATATCAATAAGCACCTTTAGCCCCTCTCCATGGCTTGTTGGGCCCCATAGTGGGCTGTTAAGCCCGATGTGACCCGAATGTGGTCGTTCGGCTTACTTATTAGTTTCTAAGACTCCTAACTTTTCGTTAAGCACTCGATAAGATTAGTTATCCACGTTTAACCACATGCATTCGTTCTATTAGCTAGTGTACGTGCTCCCAAGTCAAGCCATCACGTTATTCGTAATTGTTTACGTATAGTTTTTGAGTATTTCGTACTAACGAGTTACATGTTCACATAAGTTTTTATTCTCGCATTTTAAGTGAAACGTTAAAGCTTTAGCTCGTTTTAAATCACCTCTTAACATGCCCTAGCACCACACAAGAGACAGTGTATGTACGTGTATGCGCATAACACGCATGTTTTGCGTATAACACGTATGTTATTTATTATTCGTGAACTCATGCTAACACATTATATATATACGCGACATTTTGACTAGTTCACAAAGAAAACAAGTATAATACGAGTGGTATAGGTTCAAACGAGACTTACAAGAGTCCTAGTGTATTGGTTGACGAGTTTTGGACGTGTAGAGTGCTAACCCAACGTATACCCGATCAAATTAACCCAATGTACGCCAACCCTTGGCTCGTGTACCCCCTTATGCGCTTGTATAGAAGCCTTCGTGTCGTTTGTAGGTTCAAGTGAGGTGGTGGGAGTGTTTGTCGCGGTTTATGACTCGAACTAAGAGAAGAGAGTATATATGTTTATGGTTTGAGTGAGTGTGAGTTGTAAGAGTGTTAAGTGTTAAGTGTGAGTGTGTATTTATAGGCAATGAGCTAGTTAACTCTCCTAGTTTCACAAACAACCCAAACCGAACCAAATTCATGCCCTATAGAGGTTCGTTTTTTGCATTAGTTTTCTAGTTCAACTTACCCTTGTTTTGTTAACCACACAAGTACAAGCTGTAATTACTTTCATGATGTACAACGTTTTAACCTAAGATCATACAGATCTTATGGATTTATGGTTTTGTTGCTTAGCAATGGCATCCAAAGGAAAAACAAGAACGCAAAAATGGTTATTAAAATAGGGTAAATGTTAGCTAAGGACCATTAGTACTAGTATTAATTAACCAAGAGATGTACTAGTACTCTGGAGATCATTAGGAAGATTTCCTAATTTGTTTGGGGACCTAACGTCCCCTAGGGGGTTATGTACACAAAATCTATTTAATTTTTATGTTAAGGTTTTAAAAGTGGGCATTGGTTTAAGTCTAGGTGTTTCCGGGGTGTGTCCAAATGTATTTTATTGCGAAACGTAACCCTTTTACGTGACCAATACAAAATAAAATACGCAAAGTTAATAATTATCTTCTTAATAACTATCTATTACTTGGTGGATGTAAACCTTAATTTATTTGATGACCGTTTACACTAAATGGCTATTTCTAGTCTACGCGATTTAGCTCAAAAGTAAAATTAAAAGTAAACGCGTATCGGACTAAAATAATTAGTGACTAATAATAGGAGTCGTAAAATGACCTGAAATTGAGAAATTTTACAAATGCCCCTCCCACTTGGTGATTATAAATACAGACGCAGCAGCTCATTTGGAGAGTGTTAGAGAATTAGTTTATTTTCAAAATAGTAATAGTAGGTGTAGATTTAGGAGTAGTGTAAAAGTTTTTATAGCTTATTTAGCTTATTGTAATGAAGATTTTGAGCTTATTAATGAAGATGTTTAAGGTTTGTTTTTATTAAATGCTTATTATTTCTTAATGCTTATTTTCTTTTTATGCTTATTCTTCTACTCTCTCTCTTCTTTTGCTTATTTCCAAATAAGCTCATGCTTATAGCTTATTTTTGGATCCCATCTCTTAAGCTTATATTCTAATAAGCTACTTCCATAGCTTATTTAGACTAGCTTATTTTATATTGTTTTCGATTTAGAGCTTTTCGAGTGAGCTTATTTTGGCTTATTTTTCGATTGCTTATTTTTATTCAAGCTTATTTTTTTAATATAGATCTAATCCTTAATCATACCCGATCCGAGTTCACTTGATTGAACACCTTAGTTTCGGGTGGATTAGATCTAAAAATAATAGATCTTATATTTTTAGCTTATTTTCTAGCATAAAGTTTGTTGCTTTTTTAATTCTAGCTTATTTTTCTTAGATCTAAATCTTTAAATATACCCGATCCAAGTTCACTTGATTGAACACCTTAGTTTAGGGTAGATTTAGATCTAAAGTTTTCATCTTTTTATTAGCTTATTGTCTTTAGAATAAATTCTAAAATAGCTTTTGCTTATCTCATCTTTTTCTCTTTTCTTGTCTTTACTTTTTTCAAAAATGCTTATTGTTTGATTAAGCTCGATTCGAATGCTAAAAAGGGTGTCATGAGTCTCCTACTCGACTTATTCATTAAGTCTTGAGCACCTTTATCTTCGAGAGCTTATTATTTAGCTTATTTAGTCATAAAGTTCTAAACTTTACTAGTTTTTCTTATAGCTTATTAAGCTAGGGCTTATTTCGAAGGGTATTTATAGCTTATTTGAGAAGTGGCTTATTTATAAGCTTATATTCTTCATCCTTTCTTCGAAAAAGCCTTGATAGTTTTTTAGCTTATTCTAGTTTTTATTTCAAAAGTAGTTTTTTTTAGATTTAATCTAGTTTTATTTTTACAAAAATTAGTTTTCAAAATAGCTTATTTTTCTAAAAAAAATTTATCTTATTAGCTTGTTTTGTCTTAACTTTTCATGTCTTATTTCTTATTTCATCCTTCTACATCTAAGGCCGGAGCTTAAGGGTCTTATAAGGTTGATAAATAGATAAAGTTTTTATCTTTATAGTTTTTATGAAAGTAATTAGTAGATAAAGTTGACACCTTTATTTGCTAATTAGTGAAGTAGAGCTTAAAAGTGATAAACTTATTTGTTTATTAAGTTTGTAAGATCGGGTGGTTATCGTTTATTTGCGGCTCTTCAATTTGGTTACATTTTCTATCCTTTTCCAATTAATTAGTGTAGATTTAATTAGTTATTTTATAAAATGTTAGCTTATTTGATGTTTGCCATGCGTAGTGAGTAGTTTAACTTGTGGTTGCTAAGTGATTAGTGATTTGGAATTTAAGTGCGGTTTAAAAAGGTTTAAAAAATTAATAGTCAATTTACATACCGTCATTTACTTTTAATGCAATTTAAATACTTTTAAAAATCATTTTACTTTACTTGTCATTTAATTTCTTGCAACTTGTTTTCTAAGGATTTTAATTCATTAAACCTAAGCCCGCACTTAAGGAACATTTCACGTCACTTAGCAAGCATATTTGTCATTTATATCAATTTTAGTATAATCTTTTAGTTTTTAATCTTAGAATTAATATTAGTTTAATTTTTAGTATAAAAATAGTTTTAAAACCAAAACCAAAATATTTGTCATTCAAGCACCAAACAAACATCTCAGAATTCAATTCATCTCTCGCCGTGGAAACGACACTCGGAAGATAGACTATTATTTTTCCAATGACCAAAACAAACAATGAGCACTAAATACACTGCTTCAATATTATTAGAATAATACGAGTACTCTTGAAGTACTGGAGTTACAAACCTTGAAGCTATTACAAATTTTCTCTCTAAGTATTTCTATCACTTGAAAAGTATCTCTATTCTAAAACTTAGGATCTCCTTTTAAAGAACATAAGGAGTCCTTTACAAAGATAACAGCCTATCTTTTAGGATCAGTTACAATTCAAATATAAACATTCCGAAATAATCTCCATGCATCCTTATCTCCAATTCAGCAGCTTTGACCATTAGCAGTACTAACTCTTTTCTACTAGCAGTATTAATTAACACTGGCAGTACTAATTTTGTACTGGCAGTACTAGCTCCTTTAGTACTGTTGGCAGTATTAAGTCTTGTGAAGATTTATTCCTAACATTAGGTTTAAGTTATTCGATCTCGTTTTATCCTTTAATAAAATATATTGTCTAAAAAAAACCTAAAAACCTAAAAATAATATTCTTTTTGTTCTTATCCATTTAATTCTTTTCTTAACCCTCTAAATTGTTTAATTTTTTCTTATGACGTCATTTAACCAATGTGAGTGTACGGGATGTGGACAACCATGCGATGGCTTTTATTGTTGTATATGTACATGTTCGCAGTGTGGTGTTAATCTTCTACTTGGAACTTGTTTAAATTGCATTTATGGTGATGGAAAGCCGGTCACTTGTTGTGGGTGTGAAGGCCCGTTAAGAGGAGGATTTTGTTCATTTTGCGCTTCAAGAGATGGAAATTCATTCGATTATAATCCAAATCCAAACTCTTTCAATGAATCTCAAAATTTTTCCGACTACCCTCCACAACCCCGGTACGAGACGAACTTTTGTGAGTTATGTGGAAACGATGCTCATTTTGGTTACGATTGTCCAACATAAGTTTCGTTTAATTCTAATCCGAACCCTTGTTACAATCAAAACTTCGATAATAATTTTTTTTAATGATCCAAACATTTTGATTTAATATTTTCTCTAGGGTTTAGCTTCCCCTTTTCTTATCTTCATATAAATGCCATAAGGTAGAAAATTAATGTTTGAGCCAGTATCAGCTAGTGCATGTGTATCATATTTCCCTTCAATACGAATAGGAAGAACAAAAACTCTTGGGTCATTCTTTTAACGTAGGGTTTATAGTGCTTCCTTTCACTTCTTTGGCAGCTTACTTCTTCATCTTCTTCTACTTCCCTAATAGCTTCAGTTCTATCCATTTAGGACATCTATCAAGTAAAATCTTTGTGTCGGTTCACTTTATTTAGTTCTCAATTATGGCCTTGACTCTTGTAAGGATGTAATTTGATTTTATGCTAAAACACACTTCATTTGTACCCTGGAAAATGCATAATAGGGACTCTAAAACACTTAAAAATATGGATAAATATGTTGCAAATTATGTTTTGTATTGTTTTTTTTGTCTTACTGGTACTATTGATTGAACAGCAAAGCAAAGGACGGTAATTTTTGGGTGACTTCGAGGGAGTTTTTTACTATTATCGAGGTCAAACGACAGTCGTTACTATTACTCGTTCATACCATGGAAGAGCACGAAACTTCACGAGTTCCAACTGCACGGCCCTTTTATATGTGAACCTTTTTATTTTATACCTTTTTCGTCCTGTTTGAACCTTTATTATAGTATAATGAACTAGGGCAAAAGCAGGGTTATAAATAATTATTTAGCATATATCTTATAGTCCATGATCTAGTGACAGTTGGTTATGTGGTTCCTTTAGAATCTTAAACGGGAAGGCGGTCCCCGAGTTAGATTAGGCAGAGGGTTTATCCCCTTCACGACCGAACCGGCCTACGGACCCAATCCAGACCGCCCAAAGTACCCGATCTGACCGCCCACGACCCGATCCAGTACCCGACCTAAACGACCCATGACAGGCCATGAACCCGCCTGTTGACTGGCAGGTCAACCTCGTTGACCTGGTGGTGGTCCGGCGGCGTTGACGTCGCTTGCCACCGTTTGTCGGTGGTCGGTTGGTGTCCGGTGTCGGGTGCGGAAACAAAACAATATAAAAAGCTGTAATTACACACGTCGGCCACCCACTCGGTGTGTGACACGCTGGTATTTTAATGTTTGGTGTTCGAAGGTACTGTTGTAGGTTGTTCTGAGGTTGTCAGGTACAAGAATGATCCAGAAGGCTCTCGTGGCTGCCTCTCTTAGGTGGATCAGATGGGGTTACGAGGTATATTCATTTGCAGTATTAGTAACGCGTGGGACGAAAATAACGAAAATACCCCCCCACTTTTACACTAAGGGTGCTCTCGAGTACCTCATGAAAAAAAGACATAAATGCCCTCAAACCCCAATTGGGTCCTATAAATCTAGCATCGAGCAACATTTGTTAGACGTTAGTTTTTTGCTTATTTTTAAACTAGTATAGTTTCTACAGTAGTTTTTAGGAAGTTTGAATAGTGGTAGTTATTTTAGCTTATTATTGTTAAAGCTTTTTAGTTATTCTCAACTTATTGTATTGGCTTATTTTATTCATGAATGAAGATCGCATTTTTATTAAGGTTGGTTTTATTAATGCTTATTTACTTTTTGCTTTTCTTCTTTATTGATAACCCTTTTTTAAAAACTTACACTTATATATATATATATAATAATATATAATAAAATATGCATATAATATAAATATAATAAGGATGATCTAAAAAAATCAATGAAACCGGAAGTAGTATAAGATATTCCCGGGTCGTTTATCCCCAACGAGGTCATGTGAATTAGTGAATTGGAAGTCGAGGAGAGTTGATTGACATTTGATGAGTTGAATCAGAACAAGATTTGATTGGATTCTAAATCTTACCGGGAAATAAAGCAATCTACACTAAAATACGAGGAAAATACACAAATTATACTAAAAATGAAATAGGGAAGCTTCATAAACGACTCACTTAAAAACCTCTAATTTTCAAAAATTAGCCTTAAATTTGATTTTTTCAATTTTTAATGGATCTTAAGTGACTAAAAGGATGTTTTAAAGAAAACTAGAACGAAAACGGAGTTAAACTGAGCTAGAAAATATGAAAAACGAGCACGGGAACGAATCCCGCTCTTTAAAAAACGAAATTTTGCAAAAATGACCCTACGAAAGTTTTTCTATTTTTCCTAAGTGTAATATGACAAAATAAAATTTTCTAAAAAAGAAAAATATTTTTTTGATTTTGATTTAATTTTTAATAATTAAAAAACAGATTTAAAGAAAATAAAAAAAAATAGCAAACAATATTGGAAAAATGTGAAAAAATACAAAAAAGTTGATTAAGGTAAGCTGGTTCTATGAAAAATAAGAGCTAGAAAATTGGGCTTATAAATAAGATAAAATAAGCTGAAAACATCTTATGGGCTTAATGGGCTAAATGGGCCTTAAAGAATAAATTTTGCAACTCACTACCGGATGAGCTATTGTAGCATACCGGTAGTGAGTGTGTTATAAAATGTTGGTTGATGGGGTTGAGGTCCCAAGTTCGAGTCTTGCTCACTTGGGGCCTCCCCTAATCCCAACATTTTTGTTTTTTATTTTTTTACAACTTTCTAAATAATCTGAAAATAAGCAACTTTAAAAAAGACAAAAATTTTATAACTAACAAATAAGCACGAAATAAGCTGAAAAAGGTGGCAATTTGCTAATTTAAACTAAGACTAAAAAATGCTTAACTGTTAAGCTATTAAACACTTAATGAGCTAATGAAAATGAACGATAAGCTAAAGCTAGCAATAAGCTATACCTAAAAAGCAAAAGAGATTAAAAATAAGCACTGAGAATAAGCTAAATAGACAGAATAACTAGAAAAGGTTGGAACACTTAAAATTTTACACTAAGAGGCAAATAAGCTCAAATAAGCTTAAAACAAAACAAAATAAGCTAGAACATGCTTAGACAAACCTAATAAGCTACTTTAAGCGATAAAAAGCAAGGAAATAAGCCAGAAAAGAAGAATAAGCAAAATAAGCTAAGGGGCCTAAGTTGCATACAAACAGTCAAAGGGGTCACCTTTGGGCTTATTTTTAAGCACCAAGAGGGGGTCCTAAGCTTAAGGCTTGCTAGGGCTTATAGAACAGCTTATGAGCTGTCTATAAGTGCAAAGATAAACAAATTTTGATCAAGAATAAGCAACAAAAAGAAGATGTTAAAACAGCAGTTAGCACCAGGGTAGGAGGATTTAACATAAGAATATGGGCTACAATCCAGCTTATAAAATAAGCTGGCAAATAAGCTTAAAATTTTAAAGTAAGTTAAAACAGATGGACACAAGCTCCTAATAAGCTTCTGCACCAATTTTTAAAAGCTACAAACAAGATTTACCTTCTGATAATTAGGATTGAAAAAGAGGTTTTTGACACAAAAAAATGACTTGACAACTAACTGACAGTTTTTTTTAGACACAAGGCAAACAAAAGATCTTTTACTCTAATGCATTAGAACATAAAAATGACACAAAATAAACACTCTACAAGCCAGTTTGAAAGCTTAACCCAATAAGTACTTATGAAGCTGTTTTGTCAAAACAGTTCCAAAGAACTTTTTAAGAAAACATAAAAAATGCTTTTAGAGTAAAAAGCTTAAAAAAACAGATTTAGACTAACTCAAAAGGCTTGACAAAGGTATTCAAATGACCCATATGTTTTTCTAAAGACTGTTTTGTCTCAGTTTGACCGTTTTGTTCCCATCACCAAACACACACCTTTAATTTTTGAAAGCTAAGTTTTAAACTGAATAAAAAGGATTTGAGTTAAGAGATTTGAAAACAGATAAGTACAAACAAATATTGAGCAAGAATAAGCTAGAAACACACAAGAATAAGCACTATAATAAGCAGTATGAAATAAGCAGTTTTCAACAACAACTCAAACAAAAGCATGACATCCAAAAAGCAAGCATAAATAAGCATGAGATAAACATAAATAAGCAACTAGAAGCAATAATAAGCAGAAATAAGCTATGCTACAGTAACAAAATTTTAAAAAGTGCACTTACCAAACCCTTGCTCTAAACAGGGTTAAAGGGAGAATTTTTTTGGCTTATCATCCAATTTTTGCTGAGGTAATTTGAAGGAGAATTTTTTTTTTATTTTTCTTAACAGTTTATCTATTGAGTCATTTTTTTTGTTAAACAGGTTACAAAGTAGCTTAAATGAGAGCTTATATTAGCTTATGAAACATAAGTGAACACTTGAAGAGAATAAGAACTTAAAACAGATTTTAAGAAAATTTAAATTTCATTAACTTGAAAACATTACAAGGAAAATTAAAAACTAAATTTGCTGGATTAAACTAACTAGGTGAAAACTAAGTTACTAAAAAACTAGATAGCCAAATGGCTTACAAGACACCCTATTTATATAAAAACAACTAAGTGCTTGCCCTCTCTTCAATCTTTGTCTTCTTCTAGTTGTGTTTCTTTGGTGAGGACATAAGTAGGGATCTTTTTTGTGTTTGTGTGTGCAGGTATAGACCCAAGTTCATCCTAGCCATTAAATTGCCTTTGAGCCCAAGGTGAATGATCTACACCCTTGATCTTTGTTGTCCAATGAGGTGAGGGAGGATTGCCATGGTGTCATTTGTCCCTTTGTGAGGTGGGGGTGAGTTTTAATGAGTTTTTGGCTGGGGGTGAACTGTGGTCGAGGAGGGGGGACAGGGAAGTGTGAACAGTAGTGGGGTTTGTTGGGCGAGAAATTTGGTTTTGGGTATAACAGGGTGAAAGTTTTGGAAAAGGCCATAAATGGCCCCTCATTTATATACATAGTTTTGCAAGTAAAGTCCTTAGTGGTGAAAGTGAAAAAGGGAATTGCCAGGAATGGTCCCTTAGGGTTATAAGTGTGATTACACAGTTAGTCCTTTTGTGGTATAACTTTAGGGGTTTGGCAGAAATGGCCCCCTAAAGTTATGTATGGCATAATTACAACTTCAGTCCTTGTAGTATTTATCCTTGTTATACAACTTTAGGGTTTGGCAATTGGTCCCTTAAAGTTGTATTTTCTTTTGATACTTGATGACTTTTGGACTTTGACTTTGTCGGTGTAGACTTTGGCTTCGATTTGACTGTCTTTTCCACGCTTTTCCATTCTGTGCTCGTTTTTGTCCGTTTTTCGCTTATTTTTTGTCTTTTTCTCGGATATCGTTTCTGTCAATGTGAGTGAAAATACATACAAATACAATGTTTTTTTGATACGGTTTTGGGTCATTTTAAGTCCGATTATTTTAATGGTGAAAGAATATGTATATTTAAAACGCATACCAAAATCCCCCATACTTAAATATTGTCGTGTCCTCACGCAATGCTATGAAGTAAGCACTTAGAAAACTAAGAATCTCGAATCCCCCTCGACTAATAACTTCGAAAAAGTAGCTTAGTGTTCGTTCAAGGGAATTTTAAAGACTTCATAAGTTTTGAACAGCCCACGTCTTTACCAATTTTAAATTTATACATATATTTCCTAACACTATTTTTGTTCTTTTCATTTTTCGTACTTTTCATATTAAGCAACTAACTAGAACGTATTTGACTTTTGTTATTTTATAACTTTTAGGGATCATAGAACTAGGGATCATAGAACAAGATGCATTTCAATCCGAGAATGCCCCAAAAAGGATAAATTCATCGTTCCCGACTTTTCACTTGTTCCAAACCAAGCTTAAAACGAAATCATCGTCAATTATGAGTTAAGATGCTAACACTACTCATATTTGCAACTTGTAAACTTTTCACTCCTGACAATTATTATATTAAGGTGAATGTGCTATTTTGAATTTCAACCATGGATCAACGTTTTTATTTCAAAATTCTATGCTTCACGTTTCACCCGAGAATAATGAGTTTGAAGGAGAGATCCTCCCATGTAGCGACTTTCGTCTCAGCACATCCCAACCTTACGGTTAAGTGACCAGGCTTTTGACACCCCACAGAGACTAGTATCGGGACTCATAGACCTTAGGTTTCATAAACTCTTAGGTTTTCCATATGCACATAGCTTATAAAATAAAATAGCCAAAATTCAAAAGCTTATTTGAATTTAACAAAAAGAGATCTTTTATTTATTAATTAACACTTAAATATTAAATACTTATGCAATTGTAACCCTTGACCTTTTAGAAGGCTGCAACATCGGTTGTGAGCCGGCAAGATACAACAAACTTTTATCAGTCCACAGTTTATATTTATTATTTATTATTTTTATTATTATTATTATTATTATTTTATGATATAGAGAAGACTTCTTTTTAAAAAATTCAAGTATAAATTTGAACTAAGGCTAAAGTTTTTGCTATATACTACATAAAAATTATTGATTTAAGTTTAATCTCCAAAAATAGCACGTATATTAATCAGATTAAGAGCTTATGGGAGAAAAAGCCACAAATTACATACATGAGCTCTTAAGATTTCCAAATAATCCTTGTTTAGCATCCCATTCATAATTAACTCTATCATTTTTCATTCTTCGCGAATATTTGCGAACGCTTAGTCTAAAAGTTAAGGAACAAGCTAGAGCTCAACACGCTCGATCGGGTCAAAAT
>BQNB010137015.1:0-17916 GCA_026074375.1 Tanacetum coccineum
ATTTTCTTTAAGAGATTTTGTGTATAGTTGTAATCTTGTTCGTTTCTTCTCCAAATGAGCTCAAGTCACGTGTATTTCCTCCAAAAGCCATCCAAGTGCTAAAAACAAAAAAAAGGAATGATTAAGTACATAATTTGGGCATATTTGCATGATTTAAGGGGTTAAATGACCCTGAAAAAGTGTATAAAATGACACTTCATCAAGTACCCAACTTGAGAGTTCGTAAACACTATGTCCACAAGCTCATTATCTGGCGGAGAAGCTTCACAACACCGCTTACACTTTATCCGGTACAAATCTAAATACCAGGTCTAGTTTGAGGTAGAACCAACCTTACGTCGCTTACACTTTATCCAGTACAAAGCTAAATAGCGGGTTTTTACAAAGGTAGATTCAACCCGATCACTATCTAAACTTTACAAGGTATAAGGTTTATGTTATAATGAGATTAATGATATAAAAGGATCAATATAATGATTTGGAATGATGATGAAAACTGGCAACAAGTAAACTTGAGGCTTGGTCGGCTTGTATGCACATGTGGTAATCTCGTCTTCTAACAAGAGCTAAAGATAATCACCGAAAATGAAATGTAAGTATGAATTAGATCTGAGGTTAAAGGTTAGTATAATTCTATGAGAATGTAAGAGATAATGTATAAAAACGAGTGAGAAAATAATGAGAACTGGTTTGCTATTTATAAGCAAAAATGCCATTGTTCACCCGGATCCGCAGATCCCTTCTAAAAGGGATTCAACCTGTGTATGGCAAGGGATCCGGCACACAATATAGCAAACTGGATTTTGGATACCAAATCTCCTAAAATCTTGTGTGATCTTCTCAGATCTTCTCTAGATATAGCAAGATTATTATATGACAATACATGAAAGTCAACTAGATAAATGATGTCATACTGATGAGGTGTCATTTTATACACTATTTCGGGGTTATTTAACCTCCTAAATCATGCAAATGTGCCTAGATTATGTGCTTAATCATTTGTTTTCATGTTTTTAGCACTTGGGTGACATTTGAAGGAAATACACGTGACTTGGGCTCATTTAGAGAAGAAACGGACAAGACTACGACTCTACACCAAGAACCATGAAGAATTATTCACTCAGATCCTGGAGACAGCGTCGCAACCATAAAGTGACGGCGTCATGACATTCATGGTGATGGCGTCAGAGATTCAACGACGATGTCAGGACGTGGCCGACTTAAAGTGGATCTAGAATCATCTACGTGGCGACATCGTCAAAAGTACAAAGCGATGCCATCGCAGCGATATCTCTACACATACAAAATCGATTTTAGGGTTTTAAGTGGTAATTTTGTATAACTTTTGGGAGACGAACCTTGGCTTTTGTAGCAGCTTTATAGGTCGTTTTTAGGGCTTCAAAACCCTATTGTACTACCTTAGATCCATGTTTTAATTCAAGTAAGGTTATTTATCATTAATCATTCAATATGTCTATGTGTTGTGTGTTTGATTTATCTTCTTGCTTCCTTTATAACATACGAGGCTAAACCCTCCTTTGTATTTGCTTATGATTGCATGAAAGTTAGATTGTAGATTCTATTACTGTTGCTTCTCGTTGATAAATGTGCGTGTTAGGCTTTAGAAACTAAACTTTTTTCTGTATCGCTATAGTCACATCTAGGGAAACGCGAGTGCATAAAAAGGATACCATCGGGTAACAGTCTTCATACCACCTTGCCCCTTTATATAGTTGACCCTTCTTAAGATATTTCACAAGCATTTAATATACTCTTAGAGGCCTTGTAATAGTCTTCATACTACCTTACTTGTGCATTGCCTTAACGGAATATTAAATAGACGGCAGGTTCATGTAATCCGTTCATGACCTAGGAAATACTTACACAGATCATCACAAGTGTGACAAGGAAACATGATTAGGAGAAGCAATCTGATAAGTAATGCATGATTAAGTAAATACATTTATTTATCATAAAGTTATCACCAATAGATTAGATATTAGTTTAATTATTAGTTAAACAAACCTACCTATCAAACCATATATTTACTTGCTTTCCATAAAATATAAAAACATAAAAATAATCTCCTTTCAACCCCTAGAATTCTGTTAGACTGTGATCAAGCCTTCCTAACCTATTCCCATAGAGAACGATAACAACCCCTGAGTCTTGCCTATACTACTACTATAACGGTTAGGTACTCTGCCTAGGGAGTTGAAAACTTCTTGTTGAAGTCTTTACGACGACCGCATCAAGTTTTTGGCGCCGCTGCGTGGGGAATAATTAGGTTTTGATCATAGTTTAACTTAGTTCTACTCGCTTGAATCCTTTCAAGTGAGACTTTAATTTCGCATATTAGCTTTCTTGTAGTCTATTTTTTCTTCGTGTTAATTGTTTCGTAACCCATTCTTGTCAACCACCATAGAAGACGAGAATCCTATCCGTACTCTTGGAGATTACTCCAAACCTAGCCATAAAGGCTACAGGAATACCATTGAGCTCCCCATAAGGAACAACATGGTACCTCTTCGATCCGACATCATCTGGTTGGTGCAAAACGGATGCTCATTCCACGAACTTTGGTCCGAGGATCCAAACCAACACCTTAAGGATTTCTTAAAACTTATGGACTCACTTGACCTTGACGGTGCAAACAGGGAAGAACGCGCCTACGTTTATTTCTATTTTCCCTTCGCGATCAAACTAGCAATTGGCTTAAACGACTTCTAACAGGATCCATCACCACATGGGAGGATCTTACTACTCATTTCCTTGCTTAATTCCACCAGGAAGGACAACAAAACTTCACAATTATATCCTGACGTTCCAACAACATCATAGAGAATCTCTATCTGAAGCATGGACTAGTTTCAAGGACTTACTCTAGAAAGTCCCTCATCATGGCATCGAGCTTTGGCTCTAAGTCTAAATTTTTTATGACCATGTCAATCCCGTCACAAGATGAACCATTAACCAATCGGCCGATGGTAAGCTTCGTGACCAAAATGCTGAAGAATCCTGGGCATTATTAGAGGACCTCTCCCACTATGACAACGAAAGTTAGAACGACCCAAGGGATTTTACTAAGCCGGTCAAGGTAATAGATTTGCCTTAAGATGTCCCGAGTACATCCGATCGCCGTCTAATCGAGCTTGAAAATCAAATCCAACGCTTGATGGAAGCTCATCTTGCTCCGATGCAACCTACCCAAGTGAACAAAATCACTACCTCATATGAAATCTGCAGTGGACCCCACGACACTCAGTGTTGCATGGAAGATTTTCATCAAGCCTTTATTGAATATGCATCCTCGCGTACCAATGAAGCGAGAGGTAAGTGGTACACTTTTAAGCCCGAGCAAAACAATTTTGGTGACACCTACAATTTGTCATGGAAAAGTCACCCAAACCTTAGGTGGAGACAACCCCAAAATTTCCAAAATAATTTTTCAAACCTACATAACCGGTTCTAACCCAATATTTCAATCCCAAACCTTTCCTTTGACAACCGTCCTCAAAGCTTAAATAATCAATCAAATCTAGAAGGATTGGTATCCAACTTCATGGCATCTCAAGACACTAGACTATCTAAGTTTGAAGCCGATTTCAAACAACAACAGAATGAGATGACCAACAAAATTGACACAGTGTTGAAGGCCATCACCAATTGAATTACGACAACACTACCTAGCGAAACAATTAAGAACCTAAAACTAAGTACCTATCCAATTTTGTCTGTTCATTCTTACCCAACTGAAGACCCGCAATGCTCAACTCATATCCACGGTTTGATCAACACCACCACAATGAATCCTAAGCAACAAAGTGACTCAAATGACGACAAAGCAAAAGAGAACGAGGAAGAAGAGAAGGATAACCCGAAAAATATCCATGTTAACCCTTCCACACCAGCCGATCCATCTATTTCATTTATCACCAAAAAAGTCCTCAAACTTAATTCATTCTTCGAATCACTCGTGTTGATTCCTCAGTCATCTAAGACCGAACTAGTTTGCACCAAAGGGGATGACGACGACGTAATGTTTATTGAGATAGTCCAAAAGAGTTACGATTCCCGCAAGGAGGAACCCAAAGCAGGAGAACAAGAAGTAGAGTATTTTGACATGTTGCCAACTAGGGGTGAACTAGCATATCACAAGTACCTTATGTATGGTCTAATCCCTTCTATATTTATAAGGAACCCCATCTTCACGGAGGAATGGCCATCAAACCTCAAGATATCATGCAACATTGGACATGTGCATGTGGAGAAAAGCCTACATTGACCTTAACTCCCCTATAAATATCACGACCCAGATGATGTATAATTGGATCATAAGAAGAAAACTTGAATCTAGGGAGGATTAAGGGAATGCATATCTTCGTAGGGAACTTCACCTATGTCATAGACTTTATAATTGTCAAGGATATTAGTTCAATCATAGACCCTAGGTTGTCACAAGTAGTGCTAGGGAGGCCTTTTGTTGAAATAACCAACATGACTCATGACCCACCTGAAGGTGTGGTCAGGTTCAATAACGGGACCGAGGAAGTTGCCTATAAGATGCCCCATAAGATTGAGCAATACAACTCGCTATCAAACTTAGAAAAAGAGCACACAAAATTAGTCTAACTTAGAAACGAGAAGGATAAGAGAAGAGGAGTGGAATACGCGATGAGCAAAATATTAGGATTTTACAAAGAATGCCTAGAGCTTGGACCCGAATATGCGACTGGAATGGATAATGAAGGAGAAGTCACGTAAGGACGTGTAACTTTGAGTCTAGCTACAAGAGTCGTAAATAAAGAAAAGCGCTTTTTGGGAGGCAACCCAATATTTACTTATACCGCATATTAGGAGTGTTGATGTGTCGTTGTGTGGTGTATATTTTTGTGATTTAAGTTTTAAATTTATATTTTGCTGACTTAACAAAAAACACTTTAACGGGCAGTGTACCCGGTCGATGGTAGAATCGTGGTAAGTAGGGAGTCGAACACTTAAAGCGAGGTTAAATCTCTCAATTTATTTATATTTTGGTTATCTAATCTATGTTAATTCTAATCTAAGTCAAACCTATGCTAATCATATGTTAGTTCTAATCCTAATTCTAACAGGTAAAAGGAGGGTTTCTATTGATCCCACTTCAATAGATCGAATTCTTTAAGCTTGTTTAAGGTTTAGTTATATGAGATAAATCTAACACAACTATAATAGAAACTGATTTTGAATGTATTAAAGATTATGCGGAATCTAATCTGTAATATTATTAAGAATTATCAATGAAACAGTAATTCAATAAGCATACAATTCAGCAAATAAGCTCCAATATTATTAATGATAATAATATGAATACTCTCACAATATTAGGGTTACAAATACCTTGAAGCTATACAAAAGATTGATAAAAGATAAAAAAACATATGAGATGTGTTTCAAACTTTATGCCCTAGGACCTCCTTTTATACACCAAGGAGCCCTAGTCGGCTTACAGTACTTTCCTAAGTATTCATAATCTTTTCTATAAACAAAATAACTTAATACATATCATATAAGCAATACTAACAACAAACAGTACTAACTTATTAACCTTAGCAGCATTAACTTATCTCTGAGCAGTCTTAACCTTGAGCAGTAGTAACTTTGTACTAGCAGTACTAACTTTGTACTAGCAGTAGTAACTACTTAAAATATTTTCACTAGCAATACTAATATTCACTAGCAGTACTAACTTTGTACTGGCAGTAGTAAATACTTAGCATATTTTCTTTGAAGTTCATAAGCAGCACTAACTTTAACTGAGCAACATTAATTCAAACAACATCAAGAAGACTTTTAATCCAAACAATCCTCCCCTAAACTTGATATTCTTCTTTAAAATCATCAAGTTTCTTCATTTAAAGCTTCATCAGCACCAAGAGGATGCTTCCAAACACTTCTTTACTTCTTAAGCTGTTTCATGATGAATTTAAGAAGCTGATAAGCCATTTCACTTTCATAGTCAATCATAAGCTTCTTTTCCAACATCATTGAAAGTGTAGATGGTGTAAGGGGATACTTCTTCTCTACCAACATATAGATATGCACATGTTGCATCATCAAGGAATGTACTCCACATAAGTCATACAGCTTCCAACTCAACACTTTGTAGTCTTGTTGATTCCTCCATACTTTATCTTCTATATGTGGTTCAAACATTGTTTTTAGATCACCCCATAACAACAAATCCAAGTCTTCTACTGGTCTTGTTGACTCATATTTAGCTTTTACTAGCTTGTACAGATCTACCAAATCCCTGTTAAAAACTTTTAAGCATGTGACTAAAGATCATGTACATTTGAGACTTTTCATCAGCTCTGATTATTTGATAATAACTTTTTCTTCCTTCTTTATAAATCTTCTAGTCAACAATACTTGGAGACTTAATAGCCAAAGGTATATCATCAATTGTTACTTCTTCTTCATCTGGAATGATTTCCATTAACTATTTAAGCTCTGCTTTTTCTTTGTTATCTTCCACCTTTTGCTTCTTTATAATATCTTGTTCTAGCTTTATTCCTGCTCTCTTTTCTTTTCCCTCCACCAACTCCGTTCTAAAGTCCTCAAATGTATTTACCCTTTTAAATGCTCTGTCAAACATCTCTTAGATAGAATCAAACCCTTTCAACTTCAAATCCTTAAGCTTGTATCCTTTCACGTTCTTTAGGTAATTACACATGATCTTTCTTTGTTGAGCTTTTGTTGGTGGCTTTCTTCTTTTCTCTAAGAGTTATTGAAATAATGTAGCCCTTTCTTCAATAGACAACTCTTCTTGTTCTTTTGCTTGCAATATTTTAGCCAATTGATGATCAGAATCAATCTTTGCCTGTATATCATCCTATGTTTCAATCAAGGCAATATTGGCTTGTTCTTTTTTAGCTTTTTCTCTTGCAAGTCTTTCTTCTTCATCAAATTCAGCTTGTAATTTTAAAGCCAGATCTTCATCAAGCATGATTTGATCTTTCTTTTTCAACGGCTTCACAGGTTCTATCATTATCCCTTTACCTTTCTCCTGTGATTGTTGTGAAGATAGTTGTGAAGATTTTGTTGTTGTAGATTCACCCAGCTCTTGTATAGCAACCCCTTTCTGCTTGGGTTTTGTACTTTTTAGTTCTTCAAGTGCTTGAGCCAGAGTAATATCATCAACAGTTATAGCAGTAGTTGTTGTAGCAGCACTAACAGTTGTTGCAACACTAGCAGTACTATCTTTATCACCAGCAACACTAACTAGGGTAATTTCTTCATCTGGATCAATAGCATCAATCCTCCCCTGTTTGGATGCATCCTCACCTAAACTTTCTTGATCATCAGAGGATTCTACCTTGGCAGTCAAACCAACTTTGTATAATCTCTCCAGCTTATAAGTTCTTGACCTATCTTTCTTTTTAAGCTTCTTGACTCTCCTTTTCAAACTAGCAATCTCATTATGTTGAGAGGTCTTTGTCTGCTCCAAATCAGGAACCATGTTTTGTAAAGTGGTACATAGTGCCATCAATTCATTAAGTTTAAGTCTATCCTCATCACTTCAAAGTGTGTTACCTCTTGCGAGCAGTGAATCATTGGAATGTTTAGATACACTCTCAAACCTAGTTCGAGCAGTAGTATCCCCCATGGTTTCTTGGCACCTGGGACCACCACCTGAATTAGTTCCTTGGGAACTAGATTCATTAGGTGTTGCCTTGGATCGGGTCTTAGTTATGTTACCACTGTCCTACTCTGCTTTTAAGCTAGAAGTAGTAGTGGCAGCCCTCACCAAACTGTCACCCAACTCCTTATGGACAACCTTATCTACAACACTTTTAGTAGGATCACTAGGCTGAGGTACCTGAGTGTCCTTTCTTTTAGGCTTCCTAGGTTGTTGTGTCTTTTGAGGTTGAGGAGATGGTTGAATAAAAGTGGGTGTGTGATGGGGATCAGTTGGATTTGCTGAACCTTCACCCATTTGTGATTGGTTTTGTACCACCATTGTTGGAAATAAAGGTGTTACTCTACCAGAAAAACCTTTGCCTATTCTTCTTATATTTCCAAAAATCTTTTTAGCATGAGAGGGTGTAAATCTTTATAGTTGTCTTCCCCTCAAAGTGGTTGGTCCACAATAAGATTGCATCAAACTTGGATACTTCTAAAAATTTGCCAGACAACATTATCGTAAGTTTCTATTCATCTATCAAAAATCAATTTTGAAAATGTGGATATGTCTGATTTGTTGCTAAATAGTTAATGGCAGTATGCCAATGTACTACTAACTCATTCATGCGTAGTCTTGGACTTAGCACTGCTACGTATAGTATGAATTAGAACTTTCCATTACATAATGGGGAGAAGATTTGTTTATAGAAAGTTAGCTTTTGTGAATATTTATCATACCCCTCAATGCACGTGTTTAAAATTGGTTAGATTTGGTAAACAATCAATACCTTCCTCATCTGCTAGTTGAAGATCTCTTTTAACAGATGATTCAGTAATGATTATCTTCTTACCATCTACTAGGGTATGTAACTGTTCTTCCCCATTGATAGTTTTGGCCTTGACAGTAGACCTGAACTGTTCAATGCAAGAAATATATATAGTAGGATTAATCGTTAATGGCATACCTGTATAGGGGGTTTTCGGTTGTGATGCAAAACATCCACAATTTGTTCAAACCTTTCAATCTCTGTGGGGTTTAGACAAAAACATGACCATGTTATGAGTATCAGCAAACTTTAGAGTTGTCATTTGTGTTGGGTTTTGATAATGGATGATAAAATTGAGTTAGGGTTTGTAATTAGAGAGTATATGAGAGAATAAAATTGATTAAATGATTAATTGAAACCCTTAATTGAAGTATTTATGTAAAATACCCTCAATAACCCAGCAGTAGTAACTTAGCAGTAGTAAGTTATGCCTAGCAGCATTAACTTTGAGTCACCAGTATTAACTCAAATTTCATTCCAAATAGCATTCCCATCATCAATCTAACACTTTTCTTTGCTTATCACTGCCTATATTGTTTGTCCAAAAACCCACAGAAAACACAAGCTCGATAGCATTTTTATCTATTTTCACAGTATTAACTTATTACCTTAACTGTATTAAGTATAACTAACAGTAGCAAACTCAGCTCAGTATTAAGTATAACCAGCAGTATCTAATATTTAACTTAACATCAGAAAACTTTTAATGACATGTAAAACAAGTACTATTCATACAAACACTCTACATCAAACATAAATGAGATTTAATAAGACAGTATAGATTTAGCATTCCAATACTAGCAATCAATATTGAAATCTTTTTCATTAAAAGCTTTTGTAGCAAATCTTGCTAACACATTCTTGTAGTATGGATTTTATAACATTTGAAATCAATTTATTTTCATTGCAATCTCAAATTATAATGATGTATCTTGATCTCTATATGCATTTATTTTTGAATGAAAAAATTTGGTTTTTTATTGATGCAAATAGTAAATGCTTATTTTCAAATAAAGATCTTGGTATGCATAAAATTGTACATAATAAAAGTAGTTGTATTCTGAATCCAAAAGTCACTTGTCCACAACTAACTTGAAGCATACCATTCAGTTCTCATCATTAGTAGCTTTTCCTATGATTTTTCTCTTCTTTTGGGGTTCCCTCCATAGCTACATATAATAATCTATCTCTTCATAGTATGTTAGATAAGGACATGTTCCCCCTGTCATGTGCCCTTGAGACAATATTCAATCACCTCCTTTATCCTGTATTCCCTATTGTGGATTCGCATTATGCACATTAGATAAGAAAATCAGTTTCTTTTGGGGACCCAAGCCATCACTGACTTGGATCTGCCTTGTGCATCAATATAATCAAACTTTTTTAGGGTGATTGATGCACTATTATGTTTAGAAACATGGTCTAAAACTTTATGCTTTGGTTTCCAAACCCAACAAGCTAAGGCCTTAACAATATTAAAATACTGCTTTTGACCTAGCAGTATTAAAATCTTTACCCTTAACAGTATTAACCCTTTGATTAATATTACTGTTTTTAAATGTTGTGTTCTTATGAATGGCTTTAAAACTGATTGAATGTGCTATTTTTAGAAAGATTATGTCATTGGTCTAGAAGCCTATTCACTGTTGTTTTTTGTAGTGAGACAGTATTAAATTGTCATAGCAGTATTAAATCAATACTGAGTATTAAACTAATATATGTTTGTTTTTGTAATTTTTTTGTTACAGCAGTATTTAATTGGATTACTAAGCCAGACTTCATTAGTATGGCTCTTTGAACCCTTATGCTTTTGTAGCACTGCGGTTGAGTCTTTTTAGGCAAAAGTTTAGTTTTGATTCGATTCACCCCTTTTGGAATTGTTCCATAATCATAGTCATTACCATACTTTGTTTTTGAACATGTTTTGATGGTAATTGCAATTCAACCTGCAAATATCAAAGCTATTCCACCACTACATAACTGGCCTTATTAAACATCTCAAAAATTGCTTATAGTTTTTGAGACTTCTTTTTTTTCCAATACTTTGATTGCCTCTTGGACTGTGAGTGTTTTGCCTATGTTGCTCAACTTGTTTAACAGTTTTCCTAGCAGTTTTTTTGTTGTTTAGATTTAACAAACTCTTTCTTAATAATACTAGGCCTAACTGTTTTCTCTTTTCAATTATTAGGCTAAGGGACATATTCTCTTCAGTCATAATATGATCGATCTAATCTTTAATAATTGGGACATCATCACATTTTCCTAAATTCCTTTAGGTCTTTCTTCTCCTGACAATAGCTTTACAGGTCTCAACCACTGGGCTTTTTAAACAACCTCATTCTAAACCACGTAAAAGACAAGTAGGTGTGTCTGAGGCATGATATTTCTCTTGTATTTGGGGGGTGAAATACGTTTTAATTTTCATAGCTAACCTTTATTGCAATTGTCAACTATACTGACCACTATATGAGCCTTGTTTAACTTTTAGTGCTATGTTCCTATTTTATCTACATTAAGTTGAATGCCATCCTTCTTCTTTTTGAACTGTTTTAATCTTATTCATAAGCTATCTTATAGTTATTTCTCCTATATGTAATTCAATTTTAAGGCCTTAGTATCTTGTAAATAAAATAGACTCATTTGCTTTATAACTTTAAGTTTTTCATTTCCATCAGAGACTCTAAACTGTCCTGATAACCTAGAAACCATTTAACTCAGATTTCTTTAAATCTTTTAATAGTTGATGATTTTTAGATTTAAGAAGTTTCTAATGTTTTCCAAACAAGATATAAACAAATAGATTCATTTGATACCTTGAGTCAAGAACTGAAGGATGAGAAAACCCAGAGTGCATAATTTGGCCCTTCCTTCCGGCCTGTATCACTCCAGTCATTTCCACCAAGACATTACATGAAACAATGTTGTCGGAAGTAGATGTTTCTTACAGACACAACTCCTTCTTGAGCTTTCCCTTATTCTTGTTGTGTACTGATTTCTTGGAGCTCTGCACTCCCTAGCAATAATGTCCCCTCTTGTTGGTAATTGTAGCATCCACTTTGGACTTATCAAAACCATTAGTCTCATTGCATTTAACAGTAACTTCCTTACTGTATTCTTCAAATAAAAAACTATCTTGCTCTTTTACGTCAACCTGGCTATTTGCCATCTGAAATTCATTTCTTCATGTCGTTTGGTATTGGATGTGTTATAAGTCCTCATGTACAAGTTGAGGACTATTTGGTTTGACTAGTAAAAGAATACTACAAAATAACGTCATCAACTCAGGTTATCATTATTTTAAAAGTTAGCAAATTAACTTGAGTGTAGCAGTAGTAACTACCTGAGCTTAGTATTAACTGTTCATTAGTGCTGCTATTGTTATTATTTGAATAGGACACAAAAGCCCATGTTCTGTGTGCTTGAACTTGAGCTAGACATCCCTTTAACTTCTGGTTCATACACCTTGAGGTTGTTGTAGAGATCATCCATGCTCATTGTATCCAAATCAGCTTTATTCCTCCACACAACAGCATGTGTGTTCCACTCAGGTGACAAACTTCTTAATAACTTTTGATTAACATCTTCTTGTGAAAGCTTTTCATCCAAAAGCTCCAACTGACTCACAAGCTTTTGAAGCCTATCAAAAGTTTGATCAAGCATCTCTGAGCTTGGAGCAGTGAAGTTTTCATATTGTTGCTTTAAGAGATTCCTTTGAGTCTTTTTTGTAGCTTCATTCCCACCAAATCTCTTTTCAACAGCTTCCAGCAACTTCTTAGCATCCTTTATAGAGTTAAACTTTAACTGGTGTTCATTGGGAATGCCCATCTTTAAAGTACTTCTAGATTTCACCTCTAATCTTCTCTAAGCCTTTTCTTTAGCAGTTGTAATAGGCATCTCTGTCATAACTCATTCTACAATTTTTGTTTTTGGCAAGGTTGCACCATTCTTTATGACTTCCCACAGTGCATAGTCTATCATCTGGATATATTGTTTAATCCTCATCCTTCATATCTCATACTCACCAGGTTTGAGCATGGGAACTTGGATGCAGCCACCATGTGTGCAGAATCTTGATCCACATCTTCTTATCAAAAACAGGTTCACAACAAGCTCAGATACCACTTGTTGATCCCACTTCAATAGATCGAATTCCTTAAGGTTTAGTTATATTAGATAAATCTAACACAACTATATTAGAAACTATTTTTGAATGTACTAAAGATTATGTGGAATCTAATCTTTAATATTAATAAGAATTATCAATGAAACAATAATTCAATGAACATACAATTCAATAAACAAGCTCCAATATTATTAATGATAATAATACGAATACTCTCACAGTATTAGGGTTACAAATACCATGAAGCTATACAAAAGATTGATAAAAGATAAAAAAACATATGAGATGTGTTTCAAACTTTATGCCATAGGACCTCCTTTTATACACCAAGGAGCCCTAGTTGGCTTACAATACTTTCCTAAGTATTCATAATCTTTTCTATAAACAAAATAACTTAATACATATCATATAAGCAGTGCTAACAACAAACAATACTAACTTATTAACCTTAGCAACATTAACTTATCTCTGAGCAATCTTAACCTTGAGCAGTAGTAACTTTGTACAAGCAGTACTAACTTTGTACTAGCAGTAGTAACTACTTAGAATATTTTCACTAGTAGTACTAATATTCACTAGCAGTACTAACTTTGTACTAGCAGTAGTAACTACTTAGAATATTTTCACTAGTAGTACTAATATTCACTAGCAGTACTAACTTTATACTGTCAGTAGTAAATACTTAGCATATTTTCTTTGAAGTTCATGAGCAGCTCTAACTTCAACTAAGCAACATTAATTCAAACAACATCAAGAAGACTTTTAATCCCAACAGTTTTAGCCTGAGAGACTGGCACGGGTTTGTTTGGTGACTACAATCAATTCAAGACACTTTAACCTACGCAAGCTAATTAACAGAAGATAAAAGAGCGGCCGCGCCTTATGATAGAAAAATGTATTAGCCAACATTAATCCGATTAGAAGTTGGTTTGTTTATTCAGTGCAATGATTACTTATCTCGAAGAGACATATCATTCTTAGACTTAGGCGGGACTTCATCCTAAGACCTAGACACATTAATTCTGTCATAATTAAAGCATCCGCATAAAGCATCCTTATTTGCTGATTATAATTTTAACACCCCTAAATTTACACACAGCGGAACCAACTATTTGGGTGTTAAGTAATAGTACAATAGTCACAAGATATAAAGAACGACTCGAAGAGACGTTTTAAAAACAAGCAATCATTTCCATTCCATAGTTTCAGAGTTCAAAAGCGAAGTCCTAAAGCGTCGTTACCATAATATTATACAAGTTTGACATAAACAAACTAAAACAAGTTTTCAATTTAGGAATGGATTTTTAAATGATGAAACAAAAGTTTAGCGCAAATCCTTCTCTTGAGCCCCCAAGCCTTTAGCCTTGATTACCTGAGATAAAACATGCTAAAAAGTCAACAAAACGTTAAGTGAATTCATAGAGTTTATATGAATAAAAGTGAGAACACAAGCATTTTTTATTATCATGATTAACTTGTTGTACACCAAGCTACTAGGAAACATTGCATTGAGCTCGCGACATCGATCCCAACGACTAATAAAGATCATTTAAGATCTATTCATTAATAATAATATTGCCCCCAGGTCAGGTATCTTTGCCTCATACCTATTTACATCTCGATACAATATGTCCGTATATTGGGTGTTCCCACAATGGATGCATCCCCAAACACCGAACTGGATTGTCAAACCCATAGATCTATTAATTGTAACAACAACTACCTATCATAGGCAATTGATGGTTCATGAAATTAGGGTCTTATGTCAAATGTTACTCAAGCAATTAATACATATATATTCGGGTCCAGCATACCAGAAAACAACTTGTGTTCAATTTATAAAACTAGCATGTATCTCCCTCGCGGGGTTTAACAAAACATTTAAATTTACAAAGGCGAGGCTATGAACTCATCGTGAATATAAGATGATCGAGAGAGAAATCAACTAAGAGAAAAAGAACCAACAATTTAGTCATGACCTAAAAGAAGTGACGCGACATAGTATTATAAGAAAAGAAAATAGATACATAGAAATAATATATATAATCATGAGATATATTTCTAAGATATGCGTGGCATTGCAAAAAGATTTAACCAAAGTATTTTCATCCTTAAATTGATGTACAACCTGAGTATATAACTAATTAAACACCTACTAAGTTTCTCTTATTAACTCTTGTTCCACTAACGTGTATCTATGCTTTTTATATTTTAAGAATAGACGTAAAATTCTAGATTCTGGATTTAACCCGACTTGATGGATCTATATCTCCTAATCCGTAAAGGCTATGAATACGAGGCTTTTATCCCTGGAAAGACGTTTGAGTCTAGTTTCCAGAATGTAAAGACTTATAGTCTAATTAGTTTTTAATGACAATTTAGTGCCTAACTACCCAAACAGAGTTTTTACAAAACTAAAACACCCTTACGGAAACGGCTATAAATCCTAAACCGTGATAGCTATCTAACTGAATCGACTTGGAGAGGTTATCCTAAGGTGTCTACTAGTGGAATCAATTTTCCTTTCCCCCATTTAAGTGAATTAACCTGGAGTTTAACATGTTTTCTGAACGGTGTTCCAGAATCGACTAGTCTCCGTAAAACGGCCGTATCTCACTCATCCGGAGGAGATACAAAACCATCCAATTCGCCACATGAAGCTAAGACTTATATATATCCAACCATGTAATTTAATGATATGATCCAGTCCAAATAATTTTAGGAAAATCTACGTTTGGCTACTGACCTCAAAACAGTCCCTAAAATTACTTCCAAATTCATTCGAAACTCATCCAAATCGCTAATTAAACACATGTAATGCCATTACATATATTACTAACATATCTCATAATCATTAAACCCCAAGTACATGATCAAACCAAGATCAATTACAATAAGAAAATTCATGCTCATAAAAACTCAGAATCAAACACATGCACTAGAGAAAAATTAAATTAACACAAAAAGGTTTTTGAAAATTTACTTACAATCACAATGGAGGGAAGAGCAGATGATCAAACACGAACCCTATGTGGGTTGTGTTCCTTATCCACGGAAACAAACACCCGAATAACTCAAACCCTACCTTTTCTGACTTCAAACCTTGATTATAATGCTTATAATCTAACACTTATAACTCTTATAGCTTTTAATCGAATCAAAACCCTATAACATAAAGATTTTAAAAATCAATAACATCTCAAAACACATGCATGGTGGTTTTTATAGATAAAGGATGATTATGGTTTAGTTTTTATGTGTTGTGAGATAAAAATAGAGAGAATTGGTGGAGTTTTAGTGGTGGTGATGATGGTTTTCTTGTGGTTGCCATCAAATAGAAGAGAGAAGGAGGAGAAGTCGGATGGTTTCTCTTTTTTTTTAAAACGTTGGGTGTGTGTGTGTTTTATAAGGGGATTAAGTCTTTATTTATGGTGAATATTTACTAGCAATTTCCTAAAAAAAAGATAAGGGTGCGTTTGATTGAGTTTAATAACTGGCCCCCCTCTTTGGGTGGGCTTGGTTAGGCTTTGATTGGTAAATCTTTGTATCGCTTTATTTCCGGGCCCAATAACTTATTCTAGTTTGCTAATTTTTATAAAAACACGGTTTTTACTCGGTCTCGGCTAACATAAATAAAAGATGAAAAATAATAAAAATAAAATAAAATAACATCTCATAGCTAAATATGACTTTTATTGATTTCTCGATCGATAAAACGGATAAATTAAATTGTAGGATTCGCAAGGGTTTTAAAATTTGACGATTTTAATAAGAATTGACTAAAATAATAAAAACGAATTCTTTAAATATTTAGGGAATAATTATAAGTTTAGAATAAGTAGTGACCTTAAATACGGGGTTTTACATCCTCCCCTCCTTACGGGAGCACCGTCTCGGTGCTCGATTCCTCATACTCGTCTTCTTGTTGTTCGAGAAAATATGCGGATATTTGCTCCTGAAGAAATCTTCTCATTCCCATGTGAACTCTGGGCCTCGCCGCGGGTTCCAACGAACCTTAACTATGGGAATTCTGCTTTGCTTGAGTTGCTTTACTTCACGATCCATAATCTCAACAGGTTCTTCTATAAAGTACAATTTGTCATCGAGTTGAATTTCTTCAAGCGGGATAATCAGATTCTCATCCGCCAAACACTTCTTGAGATTAGAAACATGGAAAGTGTTGTGAATTCCTTGAAGTTCTCTTGCCAGTTCCAACTTATATGCCACGGGACCAAATCTATCAATAATCTTGAATGGCCCAACATACCGTGGACTCAATTTTCCACGCTTTCCAAAACAAATCACTCCCTTCTAAGGTGATACCTTTAACATGACCATATCTCCCACACTAAACTCCATCGGCTTACGCCTTACCACCGCGTAACTCTTTTGACGACTACGAGCTATTAGTAGGCGGTTTTTGATTTGCACTATCTTTTCCATCGTTTCTCGAATCAGCTCCAGCCTAGTGAGTTGGCTATCTCCAACCTCACTTCAATAGATAGGCGATCTACACTTTCGTCCATAAAGTGCTTCTAATGGTGCGGCCTTGATGCTCGCATGGTAACTATTATTATAGGAAAACTCAACTAGAGGCAAATATCGATCCTAACTTTTTCCAAAATCAATCACGCATGCGCGCAACATGTCTTCTAAAGTCTGTATCATCCTTTCACTCTGACCATCCGTCTCTGGGTGGTAAGCAATACTCATATTCACATCGGTTCCCAAGGCCTTTTGAAGTGATCTCCATAATCCTAATGCAAATCGACTATCTCTGTCCGATATGATTAATACAGGCACCCCATGTCTACAAGCGATTTCCTTTAAGTACATCTGAGTTAATTTCTCCATACTATCGGTCTTCTTCATCGGCAGGAAGTGAGCCAACTTAGTTAACTAGATCGATGATAACCCAGATTGTGTCATAACCACTTGGGGTTCTTAAGAGACCCGTAACGAAATCCATGGTTATCTTCTCCTATTTCCATTCAAGTATTTCTGGTTGTTGCAGTAAACCTGATGGCTTCTGATGTTTAACCTTTACCTTGGCGCATGTCAGGCATTTACTAACATAGGTGGAAATATCATCCTTCATGTTCGGCCACTGATAATTGCTTAATTGTATATTAAATTACCCGGGATTTTGCCAAAAAAAAGCCAAGAAAATGCCAAAAGAATAGAAAAAGTGTGCTTTTATGTCTAATTGTGCAGGAAAGGATTTAAAGGACAAAAAGAAGCAAAAACAGTCAAAAACCGACAAGGAACGAAAGAGACAAGAACAAGAATGAATAAATAGTC
>BQNB010137017.1:5203-17916 GCA_026074375.1 Tanacetum coccineum
ATCTTTCAGGTGTTCCTTTCTGTTCTGTATTTAGAGATGCGTTATAAAGCGATACGATCGCAAAAATATTAATTGAATCAGAATGATTTAGGAAATTACGTGCATTTAAAAATAGTCTTTGAGTTACTCTCAAAACATTTTACCCTTTGTTAAGTCTTGATATAATATGACACAGGTGAGATAGAAAAGAACCCAGACCGAATCTTTCATAAGTTAATGGTTTGAAACAGCCACCTATAATGTCACCAGTTACTTGATAACTAATGCATACACAATTACTTGGGTTTCAGAAGGCAAAGTCAGCCAGTGAAACTGAAAGTGAACCAATATTACACTCTGGTGTGCATAATCTGAATGGAGTCGATCCAGATCACGCTTCAAGGGGCGTAGAACCTGGACAAAGTTCTCAAACCACCATGGCACCTCAGGTATATTCTAACCTCTTTATTTTAGATTTATATGATCCATTTTGTTTCACTTTTAGTTTTTTTGAATAATCACTCATTATACCTACTGGCTGTTGGGCCTTCAGTAAACAATAGTATTAGTTTACTTCTTAATTAAATCAGCTGTCTATAACTTTCAACATAATTGGTTGCTTTTGTCAACATAAATGCAAAGGAAAAACAAGCACCCATATTAAGCAATGAGAATAGATGCACTATTGCAATCCCATGCCTACCAATTATGTATACTTAATGACTTGATGTAGCCATTTGTCTATCACAATTATACTACTACGCTTTTAAAAAAAAGTAATGATCAACCATATGAGTTTTACTCTCTGTCAAGAAGGGATGTTTGGATGTGCGCTTTGAAAGTAATATAGAATAATCAGAATCAGACACATCTTTGATATTAATGTTCTGCACACGATATTATATTTCTCATCAAAGCATATGGTTGTGTTTGGATCCTGCTTTTAAGTTATAATAGTCAAATAATTAGTTGCTTTAGTGTGTTTCCAATATCTTATTATTTAAGGTACTAGTTAAGAATGACCAAAGAGACATTATTATACATGGTTAAAAATGGCTTCTCTATATTAAGATAGTCAGAACTCAGAACCAAATTTTTTATAGTATCATTTTTGGCAGTAACTAGTATATTAGTTTTGTAACCCAGGCCATACTCTCATTGACTTGCTGATATTGTCCCCCATAATTCTTAATTGGCTACATCACCAATTGCTTTCTAGCTATGTTCATTAGGTTTCAGTCTGCCAAGGGACAAATTTGACGAGTTTTTGTAGAATATATTTTCTCAAAATTGGCATTAGGCCCATTTTGATATGTGATCAAAACAAAAGGATTTTTAGCGCACTATTCCGAACGTTTCGACAAAGGCTATTGTTGGACTTAGTTCAGAATGAGATCACACTATTTGCTACATGTCTTAATATTCATATAGTGATGAATGAAATAACACTTAGATAAATGTTCATAATTAATAGATCTATTATCTAGACAAAGATATTGTAAAACATAAACATAATATCAATTGAAACTGAAGACATTATTAGTATAAGTGCAATCCTTAGAATGAAGCATTTAGAAGTAGCTAATTAGAAAATCTGGATCAGAATATAAGCCGACATATATATGGCCTCGAGGGTCTTAATTATGCTTCCTTTTTGTGTCTTGTTTTTCCACTTCACACCCTCTTTCTTCCGCAGGAGAAAACATGTTCACGCCATTAAACACCACAATCATAAACCACAAATGGTTGATCGTGAATATTGCATTCCGCATTAATTATGGACCGAGAAACAAACAATTACTATGTTACTTTGTTTTGTAAAATGACGAGGAGCCATATGCTTTAGCTGTATGATCCTACTAGAGAACAGTGAACATAAATGATATACAAACAAAAATCTACACATCGTTGATGGTTGCTCTCCTTCCAGAAAAGTAGGCAAGTGCTTTTGCTGTAGATTAAGGTTTTGCACCAACTTGCAGCCAGTAAGAAACTGATACGTGGTTAATACTTCGATGGCAAATTGCATTGGATTACAGTGAGCCCATCCATGTCTTAGCTAGCTTACGTCAATTTGACAAACTAAATTTGGTTGATGCGTAGTTTGGTCAATGCATGAGTCATTTATCGAGTCAAAAGCTACATCTGTGCTATAACCATAAGTGTGTTGTTGTGTATACGTAAGTTAGTATGAACCGGATAATTATACATTAATTATACACTTGTTTCTTGCAGAGCCCATATGTCGAAGCTCCCCAATTTGTCGGTGTCGAAAATTTCCACTTTCCAATGCCAACAGCACCCCCTGGAGCCCAGAGACACCAATAAAGTTTGATGATAATGATGATTGGAGTTGAATGGTATGTGTTTGTGTTGTATGTATCATTGTGGTTTAATGAAGTTGAGATTTATTTGTATTTGAGTGAATACATAACTTTTAAATGGTTTTTAACTTGCCTGATTAGCACATCATGTATTTGTATTAGAAGAATGTGCTTATGGATCCGTTTGGGGTGCATTAAACCAAGAGTAGATAAAACATTAGTGTGAATACTTGAATTTCTTTGTTAATGAGGATCATATGTTTTTATTTGTATTATTGCGGTCCGTTTGGATTCTTTGATTGCTTAGATGTATTTTTGCAATGATCATTATAAAGTGACTTCTACGAATGTGATTGTAGCTCGAAAAGATCACCTTACTTACTTTAAAGTTTTAATAGAGTATATTACAAAAAGCATTGCTTTGTAGTCTCTTTATAACTTAAAATTTTGCAAGCGTAGTCTCTGAGGAGAACATTGGTGTGCAATTATCATCTCTTATGAAGTGTGCGATATTGTACTTTCACTTTCGAGATTTTATATGTTCGCTTGCATTGGGCGATAATTGCATACTAAAGTTTCGCACCTTCACTTTCGAGGTTTGCATACTAAAGTTCCTCATAAGATTGTGCATGCACTTATGAGATTATACGGATTGTGTTTGCAATTTAACCAGAACACGCGAACGTGAAATTTACTTTTAAATAAGATAAGTTTTGCTTAAACTTGGATACAAATGGTATCCAATTTGAAAACAGACCTAGTGGTTGTTCAAGGATAATGTGGTGCGTTTGGTTTGGGGCTATGAAAATGAGGGATGACTTCATTCTCAATAAACTTGTTTTGTATATAGGTTTTGTTATTGGGAATGAGAATGAAACTTGCAAAAGTAGGCATTTTTTAAACCTTCCATTGATGATGGGTTTGTAAATCCATTCTTATACCTGTACCTATAATGATTCTTTAATAGAAACCAAACGCCTTAAGTTTTGATCTCTTAGTAATGAAAGTTATTAGATTTTGCATGTTCTCGGTTTCTTAGTCCAATAAGGCACATCATCATCACCTAGGTCGATTTCTTTTACTCCAAATATTGACCTAGTTATAGAAGTTAGTTGTGAAGGCTATTTGAAAGATGCTGCTGAAATAAACTGCATAGACAATGCTTATTATAAATGTTTAAGAGTTAACATATATTTTGTGTTAGCTATTGATGAGTCATTTTCAAGAGCTGATGTAGCCATCTTGATGGCTTATAGTTAGAAAGTTGTTATTGCTTCTTTCTTTTGTTGTCATAAGAATAGTGTGTTATTCTTACATCGTTTTTTGTTTTTGCACTGTGGTGCGTTCGTGTTGTGCCCATGTAACGGGTTGGGTTGTAGGACTTCACCTACACCTTTTGTACTTAAACGTTTTTTTGGTGTAATATTATTTACTGGAAAAACCCTTTACCAAAAAAAAATATTGACCTAGTAATTCTTTCTCCTACCACTATCTTGGCTTTTTTACAATCTATCATGACACTAACGGTTGCTAAAAATCCTCTTCCTACAAGTAAAGGAGTCGCGGGGTCTTTTTTCATATCTATAACATAGAAGTCCTCTAAAAGTTTTAACTTTTCTATGTGAACTTTTACATTTTTGACAATTCCTACGGGATAAGACTTAGTTTCATCTGCTAACCCAAAAACATGATAGATCTCTTCTAATAATCTAATTTTAAGCTTTTTGAAGAGATATAATGAGATTAAATTCACACAAGATCCTAAATCGGCTAAGGTATCAAAAGGCTTGGAGTCTCCTAGTCTACAAGGCAAGGTGAACAATCCAGGATACTTTATTTTTTTAGGCATCTCGCCTTGAATGAATGCGGAACCATTTTTACCTAACTCTAAACTCTCTACATATTTATCAAGAATTGCATTGTATATTGGAGCATGATCTAGAACTTCAAGAACTAGTAAGTTTAGATGCAAATCCTTAAATTAATCTTCTAAAGTTTGTTCGGGTTCTTTTGGTCTTGGTGTTCCAGTTTCATTGACCGTTAGTGTTTTATCTTTTGGTTGGTCTTTTTGAAAATCATTTGTTTGCTTGGAACATAATAGCATTGATCGAATTGAGGGATCGGGATGAGCTTTGGGGGTCTTCCATCGGGTAAGAACGAGCAGACAAAACCGAAGAGGTGGGGTTAACATTAAGTTTCGGGTTCTTAACCGCATCACTTGGGAGTGCTCCCGTCATTCGATCATTGATGACCTTCAAGAAGGTGTCAATTTTATTGGCCATCTCGCTTTGTTGTTGTTTGAAATCGGATTCAAACTTAGACAATCTAGCGTCTTGAGATGCCATAAAATTAGACACCAATCTTTCGAGATTTGATTGATTATCAAAATTTTGAGGATTGTTGTTGAAGGGGCAATTCGGGAACGAACCGTTGGGTTGAAACGATTAGGTGGGTTTGAATTTTTTTTTGAGAATTTTGAGGTTGCTTCCACCTAAGGTTTGGGTGACTTTTTCATGACGGATTATAGGTGTCACCAAGATTATTTTTCTCGGGTTTGAAAGTGAACCACTTGCCTCTCGCTTCGTCGGTACGCGTGGATGCATAATTAACAAAAGCTTGCTCGGGATTTTCCATGCAATATTGAGTGTCGTGAGGACCACTACAAATCTCACATGAAGAAGCGATTTTGCTCACTTAAACGGGTAGGTTAGGAGCAAGATGAGCTTCCATCAAGCTTTGAACTTGATTTTCAAGCTTAATGAGACGACGGTCGGATGTACTCGGGACATTTAGAGGCAAAGAGATTTCCTTGACCGGTTTAGCGAAGTCTCTCGGGTCATTCTAACTTTCGTTGTCATAGAGGGCGAGGTCCTCTATAAGTGCCCAAGATTCTTTAGCGTTTTTGTCACGTAGCTTGCCACCGGCCGATTGATCGATGGTTCGCCTTGTGGCGGGATTGACATGGTCATAAAAGATTTGGATTTGGAGCCAAAGATCGATGCCATGATGATGGACTTTTTGGAGTAAGTCCTTGAAACAAGTTCATGCCTCGGAAAGAGATTCACCTTGATGTTGTTGGAACATCAAGATGTCATTTCAGAGCTTAGCAGTCCTTCCCGGTGGAAAGAATTGAGCAAGGAAACGGGTAGTGAGATCATCCCAAGTAGAGATGGATCCCGCGGGAAGACGTTCAAGCTAATTGCTAGCTTGATCGCGAAGGGAAAACTAAAATAAACGCAGGCGCTCCCTTTCCTTATTTGCAACATTAAGGTCAAGTGAGTCCATAATTTTAAGAAAATCCTTAAGATGTTGATTTAGATCCTCGGACCGAAGTCCGCGGAATGAGCATTGTTCCCATCGGGGTGTCGGATCGGAGAGGCACCACATTGTTCCCATCGGGGAGCTCAATGGTGTTTCGATATCCCTCGTGGCTTGGTCGAGAATAATCTCCTAAAGTACGGATAGGATTTTCGTCTCCCATGGTAGTCAACGCAAAAGAAGGTTTACAAAACAATGTGAACAAAGAAAGATAGACTACGAGAAAGCTAATTAACACTAGTACAAATATGGGATTTGGTCACACATGGGCAAAATGGAACGGCCACACATTCACATATTTATATGGCTAAAGGTACCAAAATAGACATCATTTACTAATTAGCCACACATGAAATTTTGATCGTGTGACCATTAGAACTGTATTGCCACACATTCCATTTAGTGGCTTTAAAGGTAATGGTAATTTTTTTTTTGATATTTGGCCAATATGAATTTGGGAAGCGTGTACAATACAAGTAAGATTGAAGCATTAGTATGATATACATATAATCGTTGGAATATAATCACACATTGAACATGTGCCAAAATAGCATATATGGTCACATGAAAGTAATTTTTTATGTGTCTAAATATACAGTAAGTTTTGTCACACATGATTTAAGGGAACTGCTATCTTTTGTAATTATTTTCCACATATGAATTTGGAAACGGTGACAAATGAATGTAAGGTTGAAACATTTGTCATGATATAATATTAAATAGTGGACAATATTATGTTCACATACTTGAAATATTACCAAATTGCATATTATGGTCTCACTAAATTTTTGTCCAAAACCATTTCTTTAAAGTGTAGCCAAAAATCCAGTAATATGGTCACGTAATTAAATATGTGTGTTTAAAGTTTTAGTTACGTGTTAGCTTGCCAAAAAGCTATGGGTATAGTACATTTACTTCTAGCACGATCATGTGACTATATGCTTTAAATGCAAACATATAATAAAATGTGTGACTAAATTATGTTTATGGCCACATTTAATGTGATTATATGTGACCAATATAATTCATAACAGTCACATCGTGAAGTATTATGTGACTATTATTAGAGAAAAAGTGAAATGGGTTATCATTAAATTTCATTTAGTCACTTGAGTGTTTGTGTGTCTTAATTCATAATGTATTTTGGTCACATGAGTGTTTTTTTTGTGTTAATCATGCTCAAGTTTTTTCACTATTTATTTAAGTGTAGCAAAAAATCGGTATTATGATCTCGTTATAAGACTAACGACTTTTTAGGTTTTTAAAAATAAAAGCTAAACTCGAATATATATTTCAAATGTGATTTAGCCTAAATAACTAGTTTTATAAAGAAATCTTTAAGATAAATTAAATCTATTCTTCTTCCTATGATGAATAGGTTGCCTGGCTGAGATGGTAACCCGCTTGACTTCTATCTTGGAGGTCGCGAGTTCGATTCTCGTTGGGCGTGATTCTTTTAAAAAAAATTATATTTTGAAACCAAAAACCCAACCACCCTTTCTATTAGTTTCAAACAGATTTAATAAGTAGTTTTAAAGCGAGAATAAAGAGTTAATGGCTTAAGCCAAATTGAATAAGCTAGGAAGTAGTTATTGACTTAAGTTGTACCAGTAAGACGTGGTTTAGATATACACACACCCAGTCAAACTCACGACATACCGCAACCATCACACAATAAAAGTGTTTATCCTATTCATTGTATTTTGAAAACTAAAAACCAAACACCCCTTATCTATATCAGCTTATCAGCAGATTAAATAAGCAGTTTTAAAGAAAGCCAAACACGCAGAGACATCATACTGCCATAAAAGTGCAGACCAAAACCATTTGACACTTAATATTGCTCCAAGGAATGACATGCGAGGACACAAGGCCGGTCCTTCTAACAAACGCATAAATAACAGCTCAATTTTTTAAAAAACAAATACATTGCACGTTAGCAACTTCATGACTCATCCGGGGCATCGCCCGGGTTTGAAAGCCTCGTATACAAACATATAAACCAAACAGGAAGTAAAAAATTAATAGATAAATTGAAATCCTTCACAAGAGTATTTGCAGCAAAACAAAAGCTTAAAAAGGTTCTGCACAGTACAAACATAAATCCTTAAACAAGTACAAAAAATCGAATGTCTATATGCTTTAAAAGAACGGGTGAAATATGATAAAGGTAGAGTGTGACAACTTGAGCATGACATGGTTCACTTGGATTTTCGTATAACAACACCTCCACAGTCGGTTCGATAGTAGTCATTTCGTGATTCATTACCCAAGTCACGTCGATCTACACGTGGCAATATGTTATCATTGTGCTGGTGAATGACGGTACTAAATTCCTCATCGACTTCGTCATACGTATCTTTGTAATTCTTGGGAGGTGTCTTAAAGACAATAGACAATTTTTTATCTATCTGGTCTTTCACATAAAACACTTGTCGTGCTTGTGAGGCTAATATGAACGGATCAACCTTGTGGCCTAAATTATTCAGGTCAACCAATGTATACCCAAGAGTAGTATCGCGTTTCACACCACCAGCTCTGTGATTAACCCAATCACATTTGAAAAGAGGAATTTCCCGTAACATTTAGCAAAGTTCCAACTAGACTCTCAGCAACATTCTTTTCTACATGCATAAAATCAATACAATGTGTGAGTTAGGATGTTAGGATGCTTCAGAGTTACGAATTTATAACAAGTAAAGCTAATTTACTTACGCAAAGCGTGGCTATTCTACCACTAAGTGCTGACACAAGTTACTTGAATCCTAATCGACATCAGGTAAATGAGGAATATGGAAAGTCGACGTGTATTTTTAGTACGTTAAAGTATGATCATTGTGTTGGATATCATCATGCATGGAAGCAAACACAAGGGATGTCAGAGAATTGCAGTTTGTTTATAAGGCACGAGAAAACAAAAACAATACACCGGTAACACCAAAATCTAAAGGGCGCTCCCCTTGACCTCCGCATTTAGTTTTGGCTATATCAAGTTAGCTCGGACGAGTGAGCGCTCCGCACCTCTGACTCGACTATGAGCTAAATTTATTAAACTCTTTCAAGTAAATTATAATTACACAAAATATAAGTGACGACAGAAAGTCACCAACAAAACTTTGGCTCGGGCTCTTTTAAACGGTATTCCATCAAGTTTTTATAATATTTTTCCTTTTTTTTACTAATAGAAGTTCGTGAATTTTTATGTTGATAAATATAATAACTTACATTTATACGCTTTTTATAACAACTCATATACGGTTCTTTTTATTTAAGTAAAATTTAACTACTATATGTATTTCTGATTTTTAGGCACCACAAAATTTAAGATCCCGCCTAATATTTTCCAAGCCTCCCCGCCCATTTTCCCCAAAAATTAAAACCCTAGCACTTCTCATCTCTAATACCCGCCGCCCCCTCTTTTTTCCTTTTCACTCCAAGATGCGAAGAAACAACTTTTTTATTTGTGCTTCTCCTTCACGAGTCCAGACCAAACTCATCACGTGTGTAAAGATTATTTGACATCAATTGTGTCATGAACTCGAAGTAGTTGTGATGCTCATGTCTAATCTTCAAAAAGTGGGGTTTGAGCCCCTATCCGCGGTTAAAGGTCGTTTTTAGTTTTACTTTGCTTCACTCATATATAATGCTACGCATAACATCATATTGTTAGATCCCAGATTTTTTTGGTGAATCCCAAAACAATGATTGAATTCAAGATTCGAATTTGGTCAAATTGATTCTTCTTAGATGTTAATAGCTTTTTATATGTACTTATATTATGGTTAAATTTATATATTGTATCTTCAGATTTGTGATTTTGGCGGATACAAGTTTCAGTAAAGAAAGTATTATTTTTAATGTTAAATCTGGTAATCTCATCTTTAATCTCCAATCTTTGGTTTGAGAAAGGTATGTCCAATTATACATATAGCAAGTCTATTTACATGCTAAAATTACTTCTTGGATCGTAACATCAATGCAAGTGTGTGTCATGTATAATGAAAAACACATTTTAACCCATTTGTTTAGCCCTTTCTTGTTTAGCTAAAGTTGTTAGCTTAAATTTTTTATTTATTTGCAGGTGCCTTTGAATGTCGAAGATCCTTGGGATTCAAGTGTTTTACCTACTGTTCCATGACATTAGTAAGTAAGTTGTTGAAAAAAATAAAGTTGATTTTTTTATGCAGAGCCATGTTTGCAGTTTACATGGTTTGGACTTTGCTTGTGTATGTAGCGGTTTCAACTTTGCTTGTTGTTAACTTATTTGTGTTTAGGGATTGTAGGTTGTAAATATGTTAGTCTCGCCTAAAGTCTCTTATAAACTGGTGACTTAGAATTGTGTAAAGATAAATATCTTTGTAGTAATTCTGATAAAGTTGAGTATGGCAAAAACATTTGTGAGTAAGTGATAATATTATCCTTTCCTACTTATTTATACAGCTTATTAAAAAATGCTTTTTGCTAATGTTTTGTACACATTAAAATTTTTCTCTTTATTACCTTGCCAATGAGTGTACTTAAAAATAACAAGCAAGCAGCTACTTACATTTCACAGCATTGATTAGATCATTAAAATTTTATATTTCTGTTACATGAGCGAACTTCTTTTGTATAGCATTATAGCTGCCATCTTTTTTACTTGAAATTTAAGTTAAGTCATGGTAAAATTAAGTTTCTTTGTTTATTGGGAAACCAAGATGAAGAGTTACTTAAGGCTTCGAATGTGCAAATACCTCTTTTAAATGGTAACACAAGATCATTAGCATATATGTTCGTTTAGCGTTTGGCGTCCCTTTTGTTAAGCAATCATGTAATGTATGTTTTTAGGACCATTTCTATGCATCAGCGTTGTGATAACCCTTTAATTCAATATCGAACATAATGCGCGTACACAAATTGATCACGCTTACTTAAGGACCCTAAGTTTTACGCATAGTATAGTTATGTGTTTTCGAACATCTGCGTACGTGTTTATTTTACTCCGCTATAGTTGGGCTTTTGTGAAGAATAAAGATACGAGCCTATGTATTTGGTGGGTTAGTACGTGCTCTTCACGCAGGCTATACCAAAATTCTATGGAAGTAAGAGAAAGCTTGAGTATGTTACAGAAAGATTTATGAAAGAAGACACGTAAAAAATTAAGGTGCTCGCTACATAACAAATTTCCCTAGCCATTGTGGGTAAATATATACTACACTTGGTACACTTTGTGGCTGTTATAATTAGTTTGATTTGATATACTTTTGATACCGTTATATATAATTGAATATATATATGATTATTAATTTGGGTTTGATTTTGTTTTGGTTTATGTATTATCATATGAAAATTAGTAATTAATTGCTATTAATTTTGCATCATATTATCAGTTGCAAAATCACTTTCTGTAAATCGTTGCAAGTTTATTACTTTGCAGTTTTGTTGGAATTTTTGTACCGTCACAAATTTGTATTTTTGCGTAGTTAACTATTTGTTGCAAATCGGTTGCAAATGCATACCGTTGCAAATTTATACGGTTCTAAATTTGTTGCAACTCGGTTGCAAATTTTTACCGTTGCAACTTGATTGCAAATTTGTGTCATTGCAGATCCATTGCAATTATTCCAACGGATTTTCTTCCCTTGCAAAACCGTCACAATGTTATTTTTGGTTGTTGCAATTCTGTTGCAAAAAAATTTCCATGGAGCATTAATGCAACGGTAAGAATCTGTTGCAAATCCGTTGCAAATGACCGTTTGCAACAGATTCCTACCGTTGCATTAGCCCAGTTGTGTTGTAGTGACTAAATACCCAAAAAAAACATGCTTTATGTGATTAAATATTACAAAAGGCCACACAAACATAAAATTCATGTGGCCATTGGATGATCAATAGTCACACAAAATACATATTTCTTCACTTTAAACAGCATATGGTCACACTTATTAACACTTTTGGTCACTTTATGCTTAATTGTATGTGACTAAATACAAAAAAACATGTTTTATGTGACTAAATACCACACAAACATAAATCATGTGGCCATTGGATGATAAATAGTCATACAAAATATATATTTCTTCACTTTAAACAGCATATGGTCACACTTATTAACACTTTTGGCCACTTTATGCTTAATTGTATGTGACTAAATACCAAAAAAAACATGCTTTGTGTGACTAAATATTACAAAAGGCCACACAAACATAAAATTCATGTGGCCATTGGATGAACAATAGTCACACAAAATACACTTTTACTTCACTTTAAACACCATATGGTCACACTTATTAACACTTTTGGCCACTTTATGCTTAATTGTATGTGACTAAATATAAAAAAAACATGCTTTGTGTGACTAAATATTACAAAAGGCCACACAAACATAAAATTCATGTGGCCATTGGATGAACAATAGTCACACAAAATACACTTTTACTTCACTTTAAACACCATATGGTCACACTTATTAACACTTTTGGCCACTTTATGCTTAATTGTATGTGACTAAATATAAAAAAGCATGCTTTGTGTGACTATATAGTGTTTACGGTCACTAATACTGATTCATCCAACTAAATTTGTACCTAATTAGTCACACATGTTAAGGTTTTAGTCACTGTTTTTTAATGGATACGGCCACTAACTCAAAAATGTGACCGTAGGTACCCTATGGTCACACGACCTTTAGTCACACACACTCGAAAAATCATGTGTGACTATATGTATATCGTCACACTTTTTTGGTGTAGCCAAATCCACTTTGTGTTCTAGTGTAAAAGAAAAATCACTATCACTCCAACACCCTCCAACAATTGCCTTTTGGTCATTGTAGGAGTGTTTGGGACAATCATTTAAGAAGTGATTTGGATCGCCACACTTGAAACACCTACGCTCCTCTTTCCCTTTCTTTTCTTCCTTTGCTCTCCGGAAGGTCTTTTTGTCGTCGTGCGGTTGTCAGAGAATTTTCCTGTCGCACTCCGGCAGCGACGAAAACATGGGATGCGACAGAGAATGAATCATCATAACACATGATACAAAATAGAGAAATCTAAAAAGCATTTCCAAAGTGTCACGACAATCTCCGAAGACAAGTATGAACTTATGTCATTA
>BQNB010137018.1:0-17916 GCA_026074375.1 Tanacetum coccineum
GCATTGTCATTGAGTTGTCTAATCCGTTGCAGTAAAAACAATGTGTGTTGTCAAATCATGTCCTAAATCGCGTGTAATTTTAAGTGATAAATAATATTGTCAGTGAGTTGTCTAATCCGTTGCAGTAAAAAACATGTGTGTTGTCAAATCACGTCCTAAATCGCGTGTAATTTTAAGTGATTAATTTTAAGTAATAGACAGTATTGTCAGTGAGTTGTCTTATCTGTTGCAGTAAAAAACATGTGTGTTGTCAAATCATGTCATGAATATTGTAAAATGTTCATTGATAAATAACATTGTCATTGAGTAGTTTTTTTATGCAGAATGAATAACAATCAGATAGAATTGAAAAAAACCACATAGAATCTAGTAGATTAGCAACTTTATTTAACACAATTTTAAAAAAACAACAGACAAACAACAACACACATGGTTGGCCTTGTGGTCTTCAGCAACATCATTATTTAGTCTATATTGTCATGTAGCTGTTAATGAAGTTTTGCTTTGCAGAAGTGCTCATCAACAATTGTTGTCTTGTTCTGAGTATGTTGTTTGTTGTACAGATATCCGCTTCAAGTGTCATTAGTAGAGCATGTAATCCGTAGCTATAAAGGCTAGTTGTAGGCATACTTTGCAACATTGTTATTTGTACCTCACGGATACGCAATTTCTCTTAATAACGAGTTAAGTTGCACAACAACTGATGTGAAAGTGTTTCCTCAACTTGAATCTCCCTTTGGAGTTTTGAAACAATTGTTTGACGTGCTTCATTTGCCAAATAAGCCATATAGTTTGTAAGTGGAGAGAAGAAGTGTGTGTGAGAGAGACAAAAGTCTAATGTAGATGATAGGATAGTCGATATAGGGGAAATAGTATGGTCAGTCTTTATCAATATACTAAAATAGTAAAAAAGATGACAAATCTCGTACATTTATAAGAGATAATAGACATTTTCATGGATTTGTATTTATCAACCGTCATTGACTTGTTTTATTAAGATTGGTACTTAATTATTCAATTGATATAAAAAAGGAACAAAATGTGTACATTGAACAGACTTTGTTAATACATATTCAGTTACATGAATATTAGTACATATTTTTTTTGTTTCTGCATTTGATGTAGATAACTTAGATCTATCTTTGGTTCTTCCATAGAGCCATTGTTGGGAATCAGCACCGAGCTTAGATCTGTCTTTAGACATGATACATTGGTTTCCTTATCTTCAAAGTGTTCTTGTTCCTCCCATTCAACCATTTGATCGAAAGTGTAATCATTTTGTGTTACCTGCCTTATAATGTCTTCATTTTCACTTGAGTAGTCAGTTATGACATGGTTCATCAGTTATGCCAAGCTAGCATTTGGAGAAATATATTTTGATATAACAAAATTGACACCGATGTGGTCAACGTAAATTTCCAATTTGTACTGCGCTGAAGATATATCAAACATGACATGCATATCATAGTTGTTTCTAAGTTTAACGGTTATTAAAAATCCATTGTGCGGTATTTTGTAATAAAGAGCATGAATCTTTGTACCCAAAATATTGTTTTAGCTCTTCTAGTTTCAATCTTGGAATCTTGATGTTGAATGTTCCACCGTTGACGTACATCGTGTTATTTGTGTCATCGAGCACCAATTTACCATTATTATGAACCACAAAATTGAAAACGGTTTGCGTGTAGGGTGTAGCATGTTTTGTTTTATTAATAAAACCTAGTTCACCAACTAATTCATAGTAATCGAACTTTTTTTGCTTTCTTTTGTTCATTTGATGTAGATAGCTGAGTGATTCTTCTAGTTTTATTTTAGTTTCTTTAGAAATGACACCTGCAAATGATTCTTCCAAAGAACCATTGTTTGGAATCAACACCGTGCTTAAATCTATTTGAGTATGAGAAACAAAAATCTGGAGCTTCCCAGCAACTTTTGCAATGTCATACATAACATTAGTATGATAATCATTCTTAATTTGTTTCATACCTGATAACGTGTAGTATGGTGGCAACATGTAATAAAGAGTAGTGAATCCTCTCGGTATTTTCCATTTTAGATAGCTAACCATATCTTCAAAATCTATTTGAAAAACGTGAATATTCAATACTGAACCATCTTGGTATGTTAGGGGGTTGAGTTTAAATTCTCCGTTGTGGTTTACATCGAACTCGAAAGTAGTATTTGATGACGTCGACATTTTTGGAAAGTAAGAAGTGTTAATTGAAATAAAAATGTTGAAAATATGTAGTTGTATACATGTCTATATATATTAGTTGGACATCCAAAAGTTGATAAGTCTTTCTTGTCAGAATATATCATTTTATTATTGTTACACACTAAAACAAGGAAATTCAATGCTACAAACAATTATAAAAAATTGTTTCTTAGTAACTAGTCAAATAACTTTTTTGAACAAGAAGGTTTTCCTTGATTCTCCGTTTTGTTTGTCTCATCTTTGTGCTGCTCTGCGACGACCAGTGGGGATAGCTCCACCCGAGAAACGTACACATGTAGTCGGTTATGATGAGTATACATGAGTATCATGTCCCGCTCTTGTATAGCATCAGCCAATGGTACAAGACCTGAATCAAAACTACAATTAGGTTTCTTTATATAAAGAAACGTTGAGGAGTTTTTATCGTAACCCAAACAGTTTGTTAATATTAATTTAACTTGATCTGTTGAAAATGTGTCCAACTCTACCGGATCTACTGTAGCAACCATCTCACCAACAAATTCTCTTCCAGGCGGACTAGTGAACCTTCCATAATGGTGTAGTAGGACCTTAAATGTCATTGTTTGAAATTTATAATGAATTAAAGAAAAGTTTAATGTTGTTGTTCAAGTTGAACCACAAAGTATGTGGTTTATATAGTGTTTACTGTTTTTCATTCATGACAATATATCGCGTAGAATACATAGTGATAAACATAGTGTCAGAGACTTGTCAAATCAATGTATATATTTTGTGATTGAGTTGTCTAATGTGTCATTGATTTGTCATATCCATATGATAAATCGCGTAAAATATATAATGATCAACACAGTGTTAGAGACTTGTCAAATCATGACATAAATTTCCTACAAAACTAAGTCCCTCGCACACGTAACAAAAAATGTCTGTGACTAGTCAAGTCATATTTTCTCATAATAATGTTTGTACTGATTGTCGTTACCCATTTTTGTGTGATGTTTTACAGTATTTATAGCTACAAGGTTCAATTATAAATTTAGTGTTGATTGTACTAACATAATAAGTTTTATTTGAAATGAAATATATTACATCATTAAAATCAAACATTACAATTTAACAACAAATCAATAAAAATGAAAAAAACAACAATTCTTTAAAACCCAAACGAGTTAAATCAACTATTTGAAGCATTTGTGTTCAGATTCATCTAGAATTTGCGCCCTCGTATTGCTGAGAATTGTATTGTTCATACATTTAAGATGATTTTATGTGATGTCCATCGTATGCCTGAGATGTGTTTGTGAAATGTTGGTTGTAAGGTTGTGATTGGTATGGGGTTTGATTCGTTAGAACCAACACACGTAATAATAAAATATATAATGATGGAAAATTACCAAATTACTCTTGAGGACAAAGGTAAAAAGGAAAATCTTCAAATATATATATAATATAATACGTATATTAACCGGGAAGTATGATTCCCGGGTCGTTATTCCCCAACGATTTGTGAAATTGAAACCACCTTGTTGTTTCTGAACAATAATTTGCATGGGAAAACAAAGATTGATTTGATTATCTACTTCTACAAATTAAAATAAGCAAATAATAACAATTAAGCACGAAAACAAATAACGGAAAATCAAACTTTAACTAAAAATGCAAAACGGGAACCTTAAACGGCAGTTAAAAACCCTAGAATTTTTCTTTTAAAATAGACTCTAATTGACTAAAAAGTAAGTTTAAAGAAAACTAGAACAAAAACGGAATTAAAATGAGCTTAAAAACACGAAAAACGAGAACGAAAATGAATCACGTTCTTTAAAAAAATGAAATTTTGCAAATTAAACCCTACGAAGGCAAAACTATATTTCCTAGAAAATTTACGATAAAAGAAAATTTTCTAAAAAGGAATTATATTTTTTTGATTATTTTTCAATTTTTTATGATTTTTTTAAGTTTTTAATAAAAATAAATGTTTAAAAATACTAAAATAATTCTAAAAATTCTAAAAAATATATAGAAAATAGCTTGAACTAAATAGAACCTAAGAAAAATAAGCTTGATTGTGCACACCTATCGAATAACTATCTAAATAGACTATAAAACACTCTTATATAGCTAAAATGGGTAACAATGTAGATAAGAAAGAGATTTTGTAAAACATAACTGATAAAAGACCTCAGGAGCTGCGGTTGGTAGGTGAGTGTGTGTTTGTTGCTATAAAAGGGATGAGGGTGTTGAGGGTCGGGGGTTTCAAGTGAGTCTGCTCACCCCGAATACCCTTTCCCCTTTTTGTAAAAATATAATGAAAAAGACCCCAGGACAGTTACTACTTAACTACTTTTTTGGCTTTTTTAGAATTTTAGAACTTAACAAGTAGAGATAAGCTAAGGCAAGGACAAAATAAGCTATTATTAACCTAAGACAAACCTAATAAGCTGGTTTAGAAAGAAATAAGCAATATAAAACAAAATAAGCACTGAAAATCCAAATATTATGAAAACTATAAACCAAACAGTCCCTAAACAGACTTTTGAGCTTAAAAATAAGTACTAAAATGGATCCTTAATTTTTTTTGAAAACTTATAAAGGCAAAGTTGTAGAAAAGCTAAAAATAAGCACTTTTAATAAAAGAAACTTTTTATGAAAAGCCCTAAATAAGCTATTAAACAGCTGAAAACATGACATAAATACTTAACTCATTTTTTTTGGAATTTTTCTTAAACTAATAATCTAAAAGACCACAATAAGCTTAGTTTATGACAAATTAAGCTACTAATAAGTTAATACTAACCTAAGAAGCTAAATGAATCAAGAATAAGCACAAAGAAAAGGCCATAAGCTAGAAATTCAAATTAAGCACTTATTGAAATCTTAAAACCAAACAGGCCCTACAGGCTTTGAGCTTAATATTAAGCAACCAAATGAGCTTTTCATGAAATGAAACTTGGATTTTCTAAAAATCTAACTTAAAGACTACTTGAAAAAGCTTTTTAAAACTATTTTTGAAAACTAGAGCTTATTGAAAAAGTTGTTTGAAAACAGGTTATACTAAGATCACTTAGTACTGTTGGTTTTGAAATTAAAAAGACAAAAAAACTATTTTAAAAGCTAAAAACTAATAATCAAATGATCTTAACTTCAAGAAACAAATTCAAACTTATTAACTATTACCCTAGACCTATCTGTAAACTCAAAATCCAATCCTAACAACAAGATTTACCATCTGATTTTTAAACATGAAAAAGCTATTTTTCCCTTTGGTTATTATCTGATGCAATTTGCACTTACCAAGACACAAAGCTTAATTCCTAGTATGCAGACTATAAGGACTAATTCTACACTGATTTTAACACTATACTAAATGCAAGTAAAGTGATGACAGAAGCTAGACATGAATTTAGCTAATAATGACAAGTGATACTTGACAGATTATGACCCTATGAATACTTAACTCATGAAAACTGAATTAACCCTATTTTGACTTATGATACTAGTTTAAACAAACCTAAATGAGAGTTTTAAAGCAAACACAAAGGACCAAATGGCCAACAACAGTATTAACTTGTGGTTAATACTGTTGTGCCAAACACCCCTTTAAATTCTTTGAAACCCATTTAAGCTTATGAATTAGAGATTTAGAGCTTAAATCCTAAATACCAGACAACTATGATAAGCAAATATCAAAGAGCAAATAAGCCAGAACTAATAAGCTACTAATTAAGCTACTTATTTTTGGTTTTTCAATGATTTGAGATAAAATGAAGCAAACTATGATTTAAGCTGTATTAATCAAGAACAGATAATCAAACTTATTCAAATAGCAAAAAAAAAATAGAAATAATCACTAATAAGCAAGAAATAAGCAAAAGTTAAGCACTATTTAAGCTAGGAAATTAAGACAGAAAAGGAAATAAGAAACTTACCAAAGCCTTAGCTAAACAAAGGCAAATCAATGCTCAAATGAGCTGTCTACAAGCTCTAGCTTATCAATGATATGTTAGTAAAAGCCCCATAAGCTCTTCCATTGTAAGCTTATTATTCAAAACCTCAAAATCCTTTAAGCAAGGGTATTTGTCTGATTTTAAAGGTTTAAATAGATAAAATGTTTATTATTAGCTCAATTTTGAGCTTAGAGACTCAAAGAGCTTATGAAAAACTTATGAAACAGTAGCAACAACATTTGAGCTTATAAGAGCTTATGACAGATTATTAAAATAGAACTTATAATTTTATTAACTAGAAAAGTGATTACAATGTATTGAAACTAAGATTACAATAAGCTTTTTAAAAATTGAATTAAAACTACATAAGCTAATTTATGAAAATTACAATTTAACTAGAAATTTTTAAAGCTAAAACTAGATATCCCCGTGTGTGAATGTGAGAGGCTATTTATTGCCCTGAAAAGATGCTTTTAGGCCTTGGATCATGCTCCTTTCTCCCTTAATCTTGTCCCTTCATTCTTCTCAAGCATTAGATCTTTATCTTAAGTCGTTGGATCACTTTGGTGAGCACACGGATTGCCAACGTAGCATTCCATGTGTCAGAGCCATTATGCTTCTTTTTCAAGCCTTTTAGTGCAAATTTCCTTTTCCCCGTGTGTTTTCTTCAATCCACGTAGCATTCCCTTTGTGGGGATTGACCAATAAGAGCATTTGGTGATGTAATACTCTGCCAAGTCAGTCTTTATCACTTGAATTGTCTCTCCACGTGGTTAATTTGCATTTGCCCTATGTTTTAAACTTGAGGTAAAACGGGGAAGACGGTGAATAGTAACAACAGATTTTCTCGCGTAATTTTCTTATAAAAGAGGGGTGTTTGACTTTTTGACCTGAGTTTTTTATATTCGGGACTTTGGGCTTATATCTTGGGCCATAGGTAAGTTTGTTTCGGGCTTGGGTTTATATAAGAGGTTAACGGGTGTTAACTCTTATAAAAAAGAGTTAACACCGTTAGGGTTAAGGGGACCATTTTTGCAATCTGGCTTTCTTTGAGGGACTGATTTGGTATTTTTGGTTTTTTGTCATTTAGTGTGTTGACTTTTGTTGATCTTGATAGAATTCTCTCGGCTCTTGTGCACTCTTATCCATTCCCGTGTCTGTGTTTGTCCGGATTTGACCGTTTTCTTAAGATTTTTGCAATATCTGTACCTACATAATCACAAAGACAAAACAAGCAATATACAAGTATTTTAAGCATAATTTTGTCTTTTATGGGTTATTTTTGATATAAAATGGATATGTGTTTTCACACATATCAAAATTCCCCAAACTAAGCGATTGCGTCTCCTCACGCAATATTATATGCTCCATAACCAAATACCTCAAAACTTCCCCAAACTAAATCTTTGAAAAGTAGCAACGATTTTTTTTTGTGAAGAGAGTTAAGAAATCACAAGTTATAAAACACCCCTTTTTCCCATTTTTCTAAAACTTTTTTATTTCATTTTTTTATATATAAACTAATAGTATTTTGACTTTCATTATTTCTATAACTGTTAGGGATCATAGAACAAGATGCATTTCGATCCAAGAATGCCCCAAAAAGGATAAATTCATCGTCCCCGACTCTTCACTTATCCAAACCAAGCTTAAACAAAATCACAGCTAAATATTAGTAAAAATGCTAACACTACTCATATTGGCAACTTGTGAACTTTTTACTCCCGACATTTATTATATCTTAAGTGAGAGTGCTATTTTGAATTTTAACCATGGATCAACGTTTTGCAACATACTATGCTTCACGTTTCACCTAAGAATAATGAGTTTGAAGGCGAGATCATCCCATGTAGCGACTTTCGTCTCGGCACATCCCAACCTTGCGGCTAAGTGACCAGGCTTTTGACACCCCACAGAGACTAGTATCGGGACTCACGGACCTTAGGTTTCAAAAACTCTCAGGTTTCCCGTTATGACTCAAGATGCCATTAGAAAGTTAGTTGCTGATAGTGTCACCTCGGCTCTAGAAGCTCAAGCTGCGACAATGGCAAGTGCTAGTAATCCCAACAGGAACACCGGTCCTACTGGAACTCCTGTATAAAAACGGGAAACTACAAAGAGTTCATTAGCTGTCAACCTTTCTACTTTAATGGTGCGTAAGAGCAATAGGTCTTATCGCTTGTGTTTGAACAAAACGAATAAGTATTCTCTCGTAGCAGATGTGCCGAAGAAAACAAAGTAACATTTGCTACTGGTACTTTAACTGACGATGCCTTGTCCTGGTGGAATGCATATGCCCAACCTATGGGAATAGAGCAAGCCAATCAAATCACCTGGACTGAGTTAAAAAGGCTTCTGACGAACAAATATTGTCCCCGGACTGAGATCAGGAAGATGGAAGAAGAACTTTACAATCTGATTGTAAAGGGAAATGATCTTAAACCTATTTAGAAAGTCCAAGCATTAACAGTTCTATGTCAAACATGGTGCCAAAAATGATAAACGCTGGAAGCTTTATCGGAGTCTACCTCGAAGCATTGAAGAAATGTCTGCCATCAAACCTCAAACTTTAGAGGAGGCCATTAACATAGCCCAAAGGCTAATGGATCAAGTAACTAAGCATGCTCCAATGCAAGTATCAAGCGACAACAAAAGAAAGTTTGATGACAAAAGAACTTTCAACAACAGCTCCCGCAACAACAACAACTACCACAACACCAACAATCGCTACAACAATCGTCAACAACAAAACCGAAGGCAAGAAACTGGTAGAGCCTATGCTGTTACCCCATCAGAAAATGGTAGGTATGCCGGAGATCTCCCTTTGTGCAAGAGATGCAATTTCCATCACAACGGACCTTGTACTGGCAAATGTAATATTTGCAACAAGGTGGGCCATTTGAGTAAGAACTGCCGAAACAAGAAGCCAGCCACTGGAAGTAATCAACTACCAGTGACAGTTATATGTCATGCCTGTGGAGAAAAAGGGCATTATACAAATCAGTGCCGCAAGACCAACATTAATGCCCAAGGAAGAGCCTACATGCTGAGAGATAAGAATGCCCAACAAGACCCAAACGTCGTTACGGGTATGTTTCTCCTAAATCAGCATTTAGTCAGGGTATTATTTGATTCCGGAGCTGATAGAAGTTTTATATCCTTATCGCTTGCCTCTATGCTAAATATTCCGTCTATTACAATAGATACCCTTTATAATATCGAAATGGCTGACGGAAACTTAGTAAGCACAAACACTATTATTAAAGGCTGCACTCTAACTTTGCTAAATCAACCTTTTGAAATCGATCTCATGCCAATTAAGCTTGGGAGTTTTTGACGTGTCATCGGTAGGATTGTTATCCAAATATCATGCAATATTCTCTGTGATGAGAAAGTGGTTCACATTCCTATCAACGTGAAACTTTATACTAATCATTCGAGGCGATCGAAGAAACTCGACTAATCTCAATAACATGTATAAAAACTGAAAAGTATATATCCCGAGGTTGCAGTTTTTATGAATCCAAGTTATGGAAAAGAGAAGCAATGAGAAAGACTCGAAGCATTCCCGTAGTTAAAGAATTCCCAGATGTCTTTCACTGAAGATCTACCCTGTATCCTCCGTTCGCCAAGTAGATTTCCAAATCGACTTAATCCCCTGGAGCAGCACCTATAGCTCGAACACCTTATAGATTAGCTCCTTCAGAAATGCAGGAGTTATCTAATCAACTTCAAGAACTAACCGACCGAGGTTTCATTCGACCAAGTACATCGCCTTGGGGAGCTCCTGTCTTATTTGTTAAAAAGAAAGACGGATCTTTTAGGATGTGTATCGATTACCGAGAGTTGAATAAACTTACTATAAAGAATCGTTACCCATTGCCCAGGATCGATGACTTATTCGATCAACTTCAAGTTCAAGCGTTTACTCAAATATGACTTAAGGTCAGGCTACTCATCCAACTGAGAGTAGGGAAGAAGATATTCCTAAGACTGCTTTCAGAACGAGATACGGACACTATGAATTTCAAGTCATGCCATTTGGTTTAACAAATGCACCTGCTGTATTCATGGATCTCATGAATCGTGTTTGTAAACCTTATCTGGATAAGTTTGTGATTGTGTTCATTGATGATATTCTTATCTATTCTCGCAACGAAGAAGAACATGCAAGTCATCTCAGGATTATCTTGGAATTACTCCGAAAAGAGAAATTGTATGCCAAGTTCTCTAAATGTGATTTCTGGATACATATCGTGCAATTTCTTGGTCATCTCATCGATAGTCAAGGACTTCATGTTGACCCTGCCAAAATCGAAGCTGTTAAGAATTGGACATCTCCCACTACACCCACAGAAGTACGTCAATTCTTAGGACTCGCCGGCTATTATCGAAGATTTATCGAAGGTTTTTCAAAGATTGCAAAGCCTTTGACTAAATTAACCCAGAAGAACAAGAATTAGCTTTTCAACTCCTTAAACAAAAACTCTGTGAAGCACCCATCTTAGCATTACCAGAAGGAAACGATAATTTTGTCGTTTACTGTGATGCATCTCTTCAAGGATTAGGAGCTGTACTAATGCAACGAGAAAAAGTCATTGCTTATGCATCTCGACAACTCAAACCTCATGAAGAAAACTATACCACTCATGATCTCGAATTAGGAGCAGTAATATTCGCTCTTAAAAATTTGGACACTATTTATACGGTACAAATGTACAATATTTCACTGATCACAAAAGTCTTCAACATATTCCTTCCGTCAAAAAGAATTGAATATGAGCAACGCCGATGGTTAGGAACGACACGCAGATTATGATGTGAGATTTGTTATCATTCCGAAAGGCTAATGTTGTAGCACGAATCCTTAAATCGAAAGAAACGAACAGCCCCTTCGTGTTCGAGCATTTATCTAACGTTCATCCAAAACTACCATCTCAAAATCCTCGAAGCCAAAATGAAGCCTCAAAGAAGAAAAGTCAAAAACGAGAACTACGAGGAATGGACAATCATTTGAGAATTCCGTCGCTGATGGAACTCGTTGTATCAAAAACCGAAGCTGGTTACCACTTTTGGCGGTAAGAGACTTAAATCATGCACGAGCTCATAAATCAGAATATCTCTATCACCCGGGATTCTGATAAGATGTACCAAGATATAAAGAAACTCAATTGGTGGCCTAACCTGAAGGCAATCATCGCAGAATATGTAGCAAAGTGTCTGACATTTCTAGAGTTCAAAGCAGAATGTCCAAAAGCCATCCGGCTTATTGTACAAAACCTGGACAATTCCTAAGTGGAAATGGGAAAGGATAACAATGGATTTCCGTCACATGCTACCCAAAACCTCACTGGACATGATGCCAATATGGGTCATTGTTCGATCCGTCTTACAAATCAGCCGCATTTCATTCCCATTCGAGCGACTGATAGTATGGAAACATCTACAAGGTTATACATCAAAGAAATAGTCACTCGACATGGCGTGCCAATCTCTATCTTCGGATCGTGATTGTCCAATTCCATCCCAGATTTTGGCAGTCAAAGCAAAATGCTTTGGTACTCGACTAGACATGATACACATATCACCTGAACCGATGGACAAAGTGAAAGAACCATCCAAACACTCGAAGACATGCTACGAGCTTGTGTTATAGATTTTGGAAAAGGATGGGATAAACATTTACCATTGGTAGAATTTTCATACAACAACAGTTATCATGCCAGTATCAAGGCAGCACCGTTCGAAGGCACTTTATGGACAAAAGTGTAGATCACCTGATTTGCTGGCTGTAATTGGAGATTCTAACTTACAGACCAGAATCATAATTCAAGAAACCACTGAAAGATTATACAAATTCGTACAACACTGCATAGATGGCAGAGATCGACAAAGAAGTTACGCCAATGTAAGGCGAAAGCCTTTAGAATTTCAAGTTGGCGATCGTGTTATGTTAAAAGTATCACCTCGCAAGGGTATCTTTCGATTCGGAAAACGAGGAAAGCTTAATCCACGATACATTGGACCCATTCAAAATCTTGAACGAATTGGCCCAGTAGCGTACAAACTAGAGCTTCCTGAAGAGATAGTAGTGTCCACAATAACTTTCCATGTTTTCAAATCTCAAGAAGTGTTTTATCCGACGAATGGGTGGGGGGGGGGGGTTATTCCAATAAAAGAACTTCAACTCGACGAAAAACTCAACTTTAAAGAAGAACCAGTGGAAGTTCTGGACCGGAAATCAAACAACTTCAGAGCGGAAGTCGTATTCCTATAATCAAAGTATGATGGAACTCTAAAAGAGGACCAGAGTTTACATGGGAACGCGAAGATGAAATTCGTGCCAAATATCCTCATCTACATTCCAATCATCACTTTATCAAGTTTATAATTAAATCTCGGGACGAGATTTCTGTAAGGGGTGGAGACTATAACAACCCACAATTTTCATAAATGTAAATATCCATCTATTAAGTTAGATGATGTACAATCTATCAGTTATATATGAACTCACCTTTTTCAGGGAGGGGGGGGGGGGAAAATTTTTTTTCGCGTTATAATACATTAACTTTGCCAATATCTCAATATGCAATATAACCTGCATAACTCAAGTTAACGGACTCGGACAACCTACGTATGGCAATCCTATCTTCATATATGTCAAGCAAACATCATAACAGAACAAGTACAATATTATAATATCATTATTATAAGGTATATCACTTCTAAAGGGTACCATTTGCAACATCATATCAAAACGGGCTTTAAACCATTATCGGATGCCCTAAACCCTAACCTCATGAAAAGGGTTAACCCCTAAAGTGAATGCACAAGCTACTAAAGCATATGTACAGGTAATATGATATCTCATTTAACATATAAAATCTCTTCAAGTCAAAGTACAAATCTCTAAAAGCTCAATGTACAAGTCATTAAGCATGATCTCTAAAATAGCTGTTTTACCTCCGTTTTCATTCTAATTTCTTCACCACCACTTAAGCAAGATAATATACTCATATTACAATGTATAAACCCTAAATATTCTATTCATAAGCTTTCATACATCTTTTTACACTCAAAACCCTAATACGAAATCCTAAACCCTAAAACCAAGCTAGTTTCTAAACTATGACCTGTTTCTTGGCTTTTATCCATTGTAAATCCAAACCAACACTTAATTAAGTCGTAATAACTTATTTTACAAACATATCAATCCTATTCAAACATTATTTCATCATTACTTCATCATTTTACTTCACTTGTACGTAAAACATATCCTAGAAACCCTAAATGTGCCTAATTGGTTCATTTGACCCGTTTTCTCAATTTCAAACCATTATAACTTAAACCAACGACCAAACTTCATTAATAATACTTTATATAAGCACTAGGAATTAGTTATTCATCATTCAAAATCAAGAGTGCTAAATATAAGCCAAGAAAGTCAAGAAAACCCTCAATGAGCCCTAGTAGAACCCGAAACCCATTTCTCAATTCTAATCCCGTTTTAACCCAAACGAAATTCTAATCTTTGCTAATTACTTAACCCAGACCTTAACAACCTATTTCATCATTCCATAATCAGTTATAACACAATGTAACCTTGTTAATACATTTGAAGAACCGTGCAACCAAAATAGAACCATTTACTTCTATACCAATTTGACCCCTCAAATGTTACCCAAGTCCAAATAACCAATGTGAACCTCTTCTAGAATCATAGTAGCAGCTTATGCACCTACTTTGACTTATCCTTGGTCAAAAATCAAAAGCACATGGCCTTCTTTTGCTCCATTTCAGCCGCGGCAACAAGCAACCCCAACACCTCATCAAAGCTATTTTATAGACCTCCCACCATTTATTTCCTAGCTTCTACACATCAAAGCCTCTAGACCTCTATGTGTCAAGACCAGATCCTAAGCCTTGCTTAACTCTTGCTACTTCAAATGGGTATAAATAGAGGCATAGTATGTTCATTTTTCTTCATCCCCCACTTCCTCCTCTATAACCCTTCATAGAAGCAATCCTTTGCTCTAATAGATCATAAGTACTTAATAATCTCAATACATAAAGGAAGCAAAAGAAACAAGAAACGAAGCCCGAGATCGTTACTCTAGCCGTACAAGCCGAAAGTCCGATATCTGCCCGTTCCAAGCTATAAACTCAAACCAGTTTCACTAAGCTCTATATTCCTGCTTATGTTACGTCATAATGTTCATAATGTTCTAGCTAAAATCATAATATAAAGATTTGAACTCAAAACCTAAGTGTTATGCTTTTTGATCCAAAACCGTACACCCAAACCCTAATTGCATGGTTTTTTTCTTAAACTATGAGTAAACTTGTTGAAACTTTTGTTATATACCTATCTTAATAACTATATAATGTTAAAAAAGTGCTTTGATAAGTCATAAGAGAATTGACCTTAAAAACCATGCGTTGTCATTTTGAAACCACTGAATTTGACCTTTTACCTTTTTAAACTTAACAAATCGTTAAATAAAACTTATGTAATGTTAAACCTCATATTTAGTTTATTATAACTTATAAGTATCTATTGAAATGTTTAAATTCAAGCTTGCATGGCAATGTTGGACAATGTTTTTGTAATTATATCCAGCAAGGGGTATATATCGGAATATTAGAAACTATAACTAAAAGGACTAAAAGTGTCATTTTATCAAAGTTATAACTATAGGGGTCTATTATGTCACTTTTTAAAGTACAAGGTTTACTTGGTATATCAATAAAAGTTGAAGGACCCAAAGTCGTAAAAATGCAAACCCTAGGGGTCTACTTGCAGTTTTCCAAACCCCAGGGTCTAAAATGTAACATTTTGAAAAAGTGTAAAATCATATTCAAAACAAATACCAAGACAAACTTTAATTAACGCTCTCGTGCTTTAACATTTCCAGATATTGAATAAAATGCTTAAAACTGCTTTATGGTCTGTGTTGTTTTACTTTAAAGTTTAATGTGGGCAACGAACATTTTATGTGTTCTACAGATGGACAGATGTCCTTAAGTTTGCTAAATACAAATTTTCCACAAACAAATCTAACACCAATTACCAATTCTGAGGGTGTATGGTGTTTTTCATTTGGTTGTCATGTAGGGGTGATTCTTTGGAACCCATGTTTAAGAAAATTTTATGGAATTGATGTCCCTTTCATGCCTAATAGGCTAGCACTTGAAAAAATTGTTTGGGGTTTCAGTGTCCGTCCTGACACATTTCCAACAATACTTAATATTTCTAGTTTGTTATACGAAGACGGCCCGTTGCATGTGTTAATGTATACTTTGAGCTCGGATACATGGACTGTTCTTGGGAATGACCGTTTGCCCCGTCTTGGTATAAGAATAAAACGATCGTGTGGAGTAGGAGTTGCAAGTAGTTGTATTTTCTAGGGTTGTTCTAAAACTTTTTTTTAATGATGATGGTTCTTCTTACGAACTCTATATGCTTCTTTCTGTCAATTTGATTAACCACCAATTTCAAGTTTAGACATACCTACTCTATTAAGGAACTCACTTCCAATTCCATTCTATATTTCTAACCTAGGAAACTCTCTTGTAATTTCAGGAAACCTTATTCATTATGAGAACCGATATATATGTGCATGGTTGTTAGAAGTCGAAGTTGCTGTTGTAACATCCTGGAGAGTGCTATTTGTCATTCCCTCCCAAAATATTGCAAAATTACTTGGATTTACTATGGATGATGATCTAATTATTGAAGTTGATAGCGGCCAAGAAATGGTTCACACGTTACAAGTTTATGACCGTCCGTCACAACAATTTCATAACGTCGGTATCGAAGGTGATGTTGGATCATTCTTCATTGGCCCATACAAAGAATCACTAATTCTTCCTAATGTTTAATAACTAGTGTAGGTTGTTTTATCTATTTAATGTTTAAGTTAACATGCTTTGTCGATTTCTTTTTTGTTATGTATTTTTAAATTTTGTATTTTAATTTTAGTAGATTGGTAATGTAATTTATAATTCGGTCATGTCATTGTAATATAAGTAATGAATTTTTATCATTGTATTGTCTATTAATATTGTTGTTATGTATAGTCTTTTTATGTGATGTTTTTAATACATAAATATCAAACTCCCGCAAATAAACATTCACAAAAACACCCGCCAAAAACTTCTCATTACTATAAAAGCAACTATTATTGCCAATAACAACAACAAACCAAACACACACACGATTATTATAAAGATGGTACCATATGAAGCTTTTGCGTGTAGTTGTGGAGCCGGAGATGTTGTTTTACGAGAATCGTATCAACCCAAAACCCGTGGCAAACTATACTATGCGTGTCCAAAATCCAGGGTGACTATTTGCTTTTTTGGTGTATTATACAAATTATATGGTTACTTGTTAATAATTGAATTTTGTAATCTTGAACAGCCTCGGCAAAATTACTATAGATGTAATTTTTTCTTATGGAAAGAAGAACGAGTTGCTCTACTAATCAGTTCTCCTGGAGGTTCATCTACACCAAGTTTTTCTCCAGGAACTTCATCGACTCTAATTTTTTCTCCAACACCCTCCACACCTCCAATCTATTATGGGGGATCATCAAGCAATACAGAGTGCTCAAACTGCAAGCACTTGCTTGGAAGGATAAAGGTACTACAGGCGACACTGGAAATGTATATGCATCCGGAACAACACACACTTAATTCAACTTCACTACTTCACGAACTTAACAATGACATGGAAAAACTTGGTTTGGAATAGTGTCTAATTTGGAAGTGAATTTGTATGCTTCATTTGTTTTAACTGTTATGGATATTCTAATGTATTAATTTTCTGTCTCGAATAAAATGTAAGTGTTTCCTTAAAGATTACAAATTTAAACACAAGACATAACTCATTCATTGAAATAAAAATACATATTACATAAATTAAACACAATACAGAATTGTAAACACAATACGGAATTTTAAACACAATACGGGATTTTAAACAAATACATAAAATACAATAACAAAACAATTAACTAAATTTCTTGTATCCAACCAGTTTTATCCCTGATTTGTTTTTCCAACACTGTCGCCTTCAACAACAGATCATTGTTTATCTCGTAGTCTAATTCAGATTCCATTTTTAGAAAATTTTCAATCAAAGCACGTTGCTCCAGTGGAATGTCTGCATTCCTCGTATGCTTTTTACAATTCATCTTTAGCTGTAGATGCGTCATTAAATTCGTGGGGTAAGTTCATCATCGCTAATTGACGACCTCAATCCTCCTGAATTTGTTTTCCAACCATAGCTTTGATTTGATCATGAGAATGTGGAACCGAACACGCCATTAAGATTTATTATTATAAACATTTGTGTTTAAATTTTTTATATTTGAAGGGGTATTTATATGTTTATAAAAAGAAAAATAATGAAACCATTGTCAGAGACTTGTCAAGTAAATGATTATATGTTGTCATTGAATTGTCTAATCTGCCAGTGAATAGTAAATAACTAGTACTAAATCGCGTAAATAATTCAGTGATAAAACCTTTGTCAGGGACTTGTCAACCCAATGATTATATATTGTCATTGAATTGTCTAATCTGTCAGTAAATAGTTAAAAACTAGTAATAAATCGCGTAAATAATTCAGTGATAAAACCTTTGTCAGGTACATGTCAACTCAATGATTATATATTATCATTGAATTGTCTAACCTGTCAGTAAATAGTAAAAAACTAGTAATAAATCGCGTAAATAATTCAGTGATAAAACAAATGTCATGGACTTGTCCAA
>BQNB010137020.1:3198-17915 GCA_026074375.1 Tanacetum coccineum
CAAGCAAACGCGTACAACACTAAAAATAAATAGTATATTTATCGACGTCGTCAAAGACTTGAAAACACAGGGTGTTATAATTTATAGTCATGTCGGGTTAGTTTAGCTAGTAAAGCCCGGGACTATAAATACCCCCTCCATACTTCCATGGAGGGGTGAAGCTCACTTTTGTAAAGGTGAAGTGTGTGTGTTTTCTCTCTACCACACACACTACTTCCCATCTTTCATCTTTTCTCTCTAATAAACATGGCTCAATTTCTCTTTCACTTTACCATGCCTCCGGATCATGTGTTTTAAGGTGAATCTAATATTAACAGTTTTGTTTGTCATCATGAAAGATCAAACACAAACAGTTAAATAAACTGTTATAAAATCGATATCTAAGAAATTCAATCGCGATTTCTATAACTTGTACCGAATCTGCTTCAAAGAAACTCAATCTTGGTTTCAATAAAACTAGATTTAAATAAACTGAATAATGTAATGTACGTTTTTATCATGGGAAAAAAATTATAGTGTACACCAAACCCTTGATAAAATTGTACAAAACATTAGTCAAGTTTCAAATCAAACATATCAGTTTAATAGAAACACAATCTTGGTTTTAATATAAACTGATGAAAATAACGGCTATTAATATCACATATGATATGTAACACCAAATTTGTTATATAAAATTATGTTTACTTAAAAACTGATTTTCCAAAGAAACACATTGATTTTGACATAAAATAGTTTATATATAAAACCCGTTAATAATGATAAATCCGATTTTAACAAAAGTTTTTAAGTCTGTTACACAGACCTGCTTTATATAAATGTGATTGAAGAAAAGTTGTAACTATAATCATTTTTGGGTTTGTGGTTTGTTCGGTAACTAGCAACATGGGACTTAGGCTTTTGACTTATATGTTCTCGTAATACAACCTCTCATAAAATATCCCATACCTTATCCATACCCCATGAACCCAAAGCTTAAATGTTACAACCCAATAAAATCCCTCTTTAGATGTGTACACTTGGTGCTTATGCCCCATCGGTTTAGTTTTGTTTTTTGTACAAGCTTATGGTAATAAATATGGTCACGACTGAGCTATGAGTATGATTTCTCTTATATACTCCACCACTAAAATAAATAAATTGAGTGTTGAGTGAATTATACTTCATTTCTTTTTCATGAGGTGCTTAGAAATGTTAATCAAGCAAGAAAACCTTTAGGTATTGTCAAACATCTCGGTTTCTTCACCAAAAGCTTAAAACGATAAATCCTATCTCGTACTCGTACTTGGTAGTTTGCATCATATTTTTATAAATCATTCTCATGTACCATGTGGATTTTATTTGTTTTAATTCTAGATTTGCTTGAGGGAAAGCAAAGTTTAAATGTGGAGAAATTTGATAACGCTCAAATTGTACATGTTTTTAGTCGCGTTATCCGTACTTTTGTATATGTTATTTGGCTATTTTTATATGCTTTTGTTACTTAATTATACCAAAGTGTGTTTGTAAGTTTATTTGTAGCCAAGTACAGGAAAAGACGAAGAAATGACGAATAAATGAAGTTTTATACAAGTACGAAGAATCTCGCATCAAGCTCAAGTTCGGGAAGCATTTCAAGAGAAAAAGAGTCAACCATACAAGCTTCCAAGTCCCGAGATAAAGATAAAGTCAAGTTATATTCAAGAATAAAGACCCACGGTCAAGAGCCACGCAAACAGGAAGCTTAAACGAAGAATCAAGAAAAGTTTGTGTGGACAGGAAAAAGTTGTCGCCCGACTTGCCCATTTTGCCGGCCGGCTAAATAGTTGCCGCCCGGCATGCAAAGTTGCCGGCCGGCTGGATGAATATGTCTTCCCAACTTTCATTAATACACTAATTTAAGTGCCATTAAGCCTTAAGTCCGATCAAGTCTCCCTAATAACTCATTTACCTGCTATTTTATGACACTTAGAGCCCAAGTTTGATACTTAATGGCTAAGGGTTGATTTGCACTATAAATAAAACCCGTATGCCTTAGTTTTCAATATGAAATTTAACCCCCTTCACCCAAGGATGAATTTTCACACCAATATCTCTCCCAAAAGACCAAAACCCTATGCTAAATTCGTGTAGGTTGCTCAAGGGCTGAAGAAAGCGTTTGGAGATACTTTTCTGGCTTGGTACGAAGCGTATAGTCAATTGGAGGCTTAAGGGTTGCTCTAAATCCTTCCATTATCTATTGTAATCATACATGGGTAATTTACTTTTATATTTTCAGAATGTTTATGATTGAGATGATTGTTGATACTTTGAGTTTTGTTAAAATAATCATGGAGTAGTTTTTTTTACTTGTTTGGAATGATGTAAACATTGATATGGAGTGTTTGGTATTTTGCAATATTGATCTATGATTTTGCTTAGAGTTTGGTTGAATTGATATGTGTCTAATTAACTTGTTGGTAAATCGTACTTGATCCTATAGGTACGATAATGGGATTTCTTTGTGGGGGAAAATTTGGATTTGTTCCAAATGTTAGCGCACGTATATGTTTGGTATTTCATAATTGACAACTATAAATATAAAGGTTAAATGGACTATTAAAGATTTAATCAAGAGTATAGGTCAAAAGGACTCTAATGAACAAATCGGTAAAATCATATTTATTACAAATGGCTTGTAATGATCGGTTTATAATAATGATTATAGGTCAAAAGGGTTCGTTAATCTAAACCGTGATATATGCAATTTCATGATATGACCAATGACTTGAAATTGTATGTTCTTAATTTTGTGTTCTATTGCTTAAGTTCTACCCGAATCTCCATACAATTGAAATGAATACTAGTTCCAAACAAGTAGTTTTAGTTATATTGATTTCATTCTCGTTGAATTTGCATCATTATACTTTTCGAGCTATTTGTTGCTGGATTCCTCACAACCAAAAACACCCAAATCCTAGTGAACGACCTCGGCTTACCAACTAAAACTAGCTACATACGAAAGGGTCATACTTGCCCGTGTGTTCTTAGCTTTATCCGATAATTTGTGTTATAAATTTAAAACTAGTAGTCGCGAGACACATCAATGACATAAAATAAACATACAGAATGGGGTAGAAGCAGAAGAAGACACTATATAACAATAATTAAAAGAAATCAATAAAACTTCAAGGCATAAGGCTCGTGTTTAACACGATTTACTTTAAACAGATTCGTCGTATGTTTCCCATGGTACAACGCCCAAAGCGAATGTACTGCCAGACGTGACAAACTTGCCTTAGATTTCACGGAAACGTAGGCGTGTCTTGATTGACTAAGAAAAGTTGGAAAACGTCTTAATGGAGTGGCATTTTTCTGTTTAAAACCGAATGATGCTAGACCTTTGTTTAATAGTGAAACCTTGTCTTGTTTTCTAAGATAATATATGTGCCATAAATAAACAAATATGTTATAATTTAACCAAATTTACATATCTTTTTTATTGCAAAAAAAATAAAATTTTGGAAAAGGAAACCCGAATCTACAGCAAAAAGATTCGCGCATCGCATAGGCGAAGTTTCATTGTTGCATTGGTGTCCGCAGATCGTGCAGGGTCGCATGAGTTCATGCGCTTAGAACCCATTTTGGCATAGAGAATACAAAATTTTTAACCCCCTGCGCGTGCACAAAAGTGTTAGAGTAAAACCAACTAAAGGAATTTGATAGCAGATACCAAAACTTGTATTTAAACACCCTTTCACTTCATGTTTGGGGCGATGTGGGATACTCTCCCTTTTCCCATATTTTGTGCTTCAAGTGTCTCTTTTTGAGACACGATATCTCATTCATATTAACTGTATTTTGGACACTCTTTAACACGTTGCGAATCTCTCATCAAAGAGAACGCAAAACTACTAAGTAATGCAAATATATATAACAAATACCTATATTAAATAGTGTCCAAAGTTGGCAAAAAATCATTTTTTAAAAACATTTCCAACAATTATTGGTACCTCTTACAAGATATTGGCACCCCTCACTCATATTTATCTAGTTTGTTAACATGAAAAAATAATTTTTATTGTTTTGTGCTTCCTATTTTTTGTCTTTTATTATTTCTAACTTATTAAACTTCATATTTCTGTTTCGTACTTTCAATTCTAGAGTTTTATAACAAAACCAAAATTAAAAAAATAATAATAATAAAGAAAAAAAATAAGAAGGTGCCAAAATCCAAATAGCGTGGAGAGGGGGGAGGGGAGGCCGGGGGTATGAATAACTTTTGCTTTTATTATATATTAAAACTAGCTTTGTAACCCGCCCGATGGGCGGGTTCGCTTCATAATATTACTTGACGAAATCTAATTGGACGTAAATCAATATGAATAACAACAAATACTTTAAGCACAACAATTGAAAAGAAAAAGAAAGTCTTCATGAAGTATATGTAAAAAGAACAATACAAAGTATGAGAAGAAAGAAAAAAATTAGATACTATTTATTCATAAAATTTCTTTGTACACAAATACTACCAATTCTCCCAACAGATATAATCTTGACTTCAATTATATTATTTCTCATCCGTAGTACTTGTATCCCATCTTCAATTATATTGTTATCTGTGAAGAACCTCTTTGTGCACAACATTTTTTGTAGCATTGGTTTATAAACAACATTGTTTGTGGATTACCACAGTGAAAAAATGGCCTTCAAAATATATTCCCACCTTGGACAAACTTTGACCTTGACTTTTGTTTATTGTTTTAGCCAAACCCGCCTACACAATCAAACATCAAATTATAAGTTTTGTAATCTGAATTGATTTCATTCTGCTTGTAGGATAGTTACACCTAATTTTTTGTTTGTCTGAGTAAGGGGTACCGAGTTATAAGTTCCCCCACATTTCTACTTTCGAATCTTACCATATTAGGCTGATTGTTAGTAAAGAGACCTAAGAGGTGACTTTTAGTAGATATTTACTTGATAGCAAACAAAGTTCAATGTCTCATAAAAGATAAATTTCCGTTCATTTAATCCATTTATCATTTCAGTTGTGGCACATTACCCTTAAAAGTGAGAAGAATGGAAAAATCAAAGTATTTAATATTTACCATAGCAAATTAGATCCTCGACGTTATTAGAGAAGTAAAATATCATGAATATTATGTGAGGTCAATTAAAATGTAACCGAGACACTGAGTAACTTACCTTTGGGTTGTAGTAAAAAAGACTCTAGTAAAATCCAAACTCAACAGCACGCACATGTGAAAAGGGCATATACATGATCAAATAAACTGATATATATTACAGTGTGCATGAATAATGGAAATGAATTGAAACCTTATATCCATTAACTATTTAGTTCTCGGGTTTGGGTTTTAACAGTAATGGTGTCGTTTTTATGGATTGGGCCTTTCAGACGTCGTGTTGTTGTAAGCAACCTGTGATTTTAGATTTACCAAATTTCAAGGCGGTGTCTAGAGTTGTTTTTCCATATTTGTTAGTGGCTTCTTTCTTGATTACTTCCTTGTGACTTAGTAAATGCCCAAACAATCTGCAAGTTAAGTAACATGATACTAATATTAGATAAGCATCACACATTTGATCTATACATTTCTTCTAACATTTAGTTTAACATAAATAGAGTAAATCATAATAATTCATTCTCAAAATCAGTAAATTCCAGTGTTTATCTTTAGCAATAACACTTGATCATTATATCAATTTTTTAGCGATATCAAAAGTAACATATACCTCTTTTCATGACAAGTTAGAATTCAGAAAATTAGCTAAAGGGAGCTTTCGAAATAGACCAAACAAATAAAAAGTTGCCCAAATTTTATCTCTTTGACATATAGCGATTTTTTTTTCAAATTATATGTTTCACCTTGAACTATTTTGACCCGCCAATTATACTACCTATAGTTAGTATAATAACATTTACATACCTCTGTGCGACTCTTTGTTGTGGTCATATGTAGTGCGGTGTTATCCCATTTATCAACCATATTTTTCAATGCTTATCAACTTCAATAAATGCGCTAACAACCACAACATTCTGTCCCTTAACGATATATTTTCAATAAGCAGCAGATGTGAATCAGTATGTCGTTAATGGGACTGAAATGTTGGGTACCTTTTGGGATTAAAATGCCGCACTTTGAGGTCTTCATCTTAAAGAAATATGTAATCATAAATATGTAATTGTTTTGAAAACCACCTGTTTTAATGTATTTTTCTTAGTAAATTAGACCAACTACTTGACCAGCAGGATCATGCAACTCGTTCCTAGATGAAGAGGATGGTGAATATGTTATGTGTAAATCAAAGAGGCTAGGCCGTGCTTCCCTGCTTAATTCATATTCATTTGTCTTGTTTGGCTCATCAAACACTGATGTCCTGGGTTCAAAGTACGGAGACTCCAATTCTACCTCTGCTTGTTCGCTCAGAAAATTAAGACGAGGATCACACTAGATCAGCTTCTTAAAGTGCTTGCCTAATAACCCTTCTGGGCACTATAGATAATGACGCTTGTAGAATTGGAACACAATAGCACGGAAGCATAATGAAATGTAATCAAGAGACTCTACATGTGTAGGCTAGCCTGCCCACCACAAATATGAGGTTGCTTGCCATAGTGTATGCTTTATGGGTTGGTGATTTGTGTAACATTTCGCATTTTTTAGGCCAATCATACGACTTATATTGTTCCAGTATGTATTGTTAAACTTATGCGTGTTTACTTTTGTTTGAATCGCGTAGTTAAAATCCGTTAAGTAAATAAAACAAGCCTTATATTCCTGTCATGGTTTGCAAATGATACCTACAATAAAGACACTTAAGCAATAAGCCTAACATAGGAAATTAATAATCCCTCCTAAAAGCTAAAAAGGAAATTTGTGTATGGCTTACCAATTTCACATGTGGATATATCAGTAAAAGCTAAACTTGGGTAAAGATACACAAGATCCTATTTTAATATAACTGTTATATCTATTGGATAAGTCTACACTCTCTTTTTATCCCCCAAAACCCACGTGACTGTCTATACTCTTTTATCTCACAAAACACGTAAAATCCTTTGGCTGTGCTACCTTGTTCCTGCTTCCCACGCCACCAACAGTATTCATCTTTTATTCACTATACATTGACCATGTATAAGTCCCAAAGATGCTTTACCTTATATGGATTAACAAGAAAACGTGACCTAGGAATGAATTACTATGCAAGCAGAATTTTTCAAGTATATAAAGCCTATCTAAGTCTTGCAAACCCAGAAGATACAACACCATTACCTCATTATCAAATTCATACTTCATCAACTCACATTGGTTTTCTTGTTCTCCTGGTTTCGACTTACACCCAACAGCAAACCTACATCCTTCATCTTACATAAGAGACCAAAACCCTAAAAACCCTAACATAAAATTCGTCTCTTTTGGCCTTCTTTTCTAGTCGAAGTTCAAGAAAGATAGGTGTGTCTTCGTTGGTTGCAAGTACATTAGTGGGGTGAATATTGTTGTGGAACGTTTGGTTTAGTGGCTTGGGTTCTGTATACGAATTGGGTTGGTAACAAATTAGGGTTTTCACTTGAGTTCAAGTCCTTATCCGTGTTTTCTTCTAGCTTTGTGAGTCACACTATTTCCTCTTTATTTACCTGCATTCGTCCTTGGTTTAATTGTGCTTGAGAACGTTTTGTTTAAAAGATAAGAACACACTACCTAATTGTAAGTTTCCTGTAAAACAGAAACATGCATGTTCGTTTATGTCTGTAACAGAAACAAGAAACTAAAAATTGTTAACTTATAATTAGAAGAAACCCTTGGTCATATGTTGTTAGGAAACCGTGTGCTAGACCTTTTTGTAACGAAATATATATACTTAATCATGGTTAGCCAAATTGCAAGTTTAAAAACAAAACCCAACTTTTATTCACATTCTGATGTAATTCGGACAACAATAAAACCCGCATACAAACTTGACCAATAGAATTTCTAAGCTTATCATTCGTTAACGTAGTATAGGAGTAGTGTTTATGCAAAATTTGAGCTTCTAACACCTTATAATGAAGCGGGAAATAGACTCACGAATCTGTTATTTTATGTATATGAAAACTGCTCTGTTGGGTCGACTTTAGGCCTTGTTCTGACCCACTTAGACTAAGACATAGAGTCAACAAATAGGGGCGTTTTATAGTCGACATGGCAGGCTTTATTTAGCAACTTGAATCACGGAAAATGATTAAGAAACGAACTCGCAAATAGGGACTAAAGTTAGTACTGCTGTCGTGTACTCAAAAGTTAAAACTGTTGGCAGTCGCGACCCCCTTCCTTTGCACTTGTTTTTGACCCAGCTATCGACCTCTAACCACGAAACTTATAAAAGGCGGATTGTAGTACTCCTGGCCTAGTTTACGAATGTATTTTTGGTTTGTCATAAGGTTGTGTAACGAATCCGAAAACTGAGCTTAAAGTTAGTACTGTCGTCCCATATGTCAACAGTTAAAACTGTTAACCCATAGGGTCGCGACACCCCTCCCTTTGGCCACGTTTTTAACATATTAAACGACATTTTTAAACAAAACTTAAATAACGAAAGTTATAGACGACATGGCCTAGTTTTCAAAACATCTTTTTGTTTATAATTTCATTAAGTAACGAGTCCAGAATTTGATTTCAAAACTCCGCGTTTGTTCCACAAATTTTATAAAGAAAACTTAATTTTTAAATTCATTTTTGTTATAACTTCGTCCATATGTTTAACACGTTTAGAGACCAAACCAAGTGTCGACTGAATTAACTAGAAAAGTACTTACGACCTAGTTTCTAAAATGTCCGATATCGTAATCCATATGTGTAATGATAAGAGATTATGACCCGATACATTTGGCCAATTTTCATGATAAGTCATACTTATAAACAAGTAATATTTTCTTAAACTCAAGCACATACTAAGGACAAGATTGCATGCATTGTAGTATAATACATGATTAGTAATATGCGTATTATTCATTTAGGTAGCGGATAGAGTTTGCATTGTTTTCGCGTGCATCATTTACCTTGCTCGCTTCATATTCGTGCTACCTCATTATATCATTAAGATGAGTTTATAGTCCCCATCTTACACTTTTTAATCATTTATCAAATTTCGGGGATGAGATCATGTTTGTTTTACAAAATGGATGCAAGTACATTTTAAATTCAAATATTACGAGTTTGCCTAAGTAGCTATCACCCACTATGCCCATCATCATGAACTGTTAATTACTGGATTGTAAGCGTGAATGTTATGAATAGATCTATTTGGGAATTAACATCCCCGTTCGGGCAAGTAGCACTTGCTAGTTTACCGGTTGGCCAGAAACGACGAATGTATACCATTTCGGACTCATAGATGCTACGGGTTGAACATCTACATTGGGCACCTTCATTTATATGTATTTGATATACATACATTATTTAGCTTCAGTGTCATGAGCTTAGTGCATATCGTAATACATTTTTGTAATATTGTATTTGTTGCTTTATTACAGGGAAATCTTGCTATCCGCTTCATTAAATTTATAAACCTATAAATTCACCAACATTATTGTTGACAGTTTAAACATGTTTTCTCAGGTCAATAAGGTGCAAGTCATGGGTACATTGGATGGTCGTCTTTTGAAGTCATATTGCTATAAAGATTTACGTGCATTACATTTTGGGATATTGTTATGTTGTGAAATCTTTACTTTCTCAAGTTAAACAAGTTAAGCCTATAGGCTTTTGTAACAAACCGTTTATGAAATCCAATGTATCAGTTTTAAACGACTCTTTTAGAGGCCGTTCTCATATCTTGTGCTATTGATCTATTAAGTAATGCCCCCGGAACTTCATATTCCGCTGCGACCCATTTTGGGGGTGTTACAATTTGTGTCTCTCAAGAACAAAGGATGCCTTGATAGCTACACAAGAAATGACATATCATTTACTTCATAAGTATCGCTTCTGAAAACACAATGAACAGACGATTGATGAACTAAATAACAAAGATTACCACGACATAGAGAGTCCCATGGACATCATCTAGGTAAGTTTCCTTTATAAACATAATGTTAGACCACTGGATTTCAAGCTTATTCTTGAGTCCACCATCAAGAGCTTCCCACATGATCTTATGATTTACAAAGTAACACTTACCCACCAAGTCTCCTTCATATCTCGTTTTATACTACACAAAATGAATTGTTAAGATAATCTCAAGCTAGTATGAGGTATAACACAAAATATTCCAATTCAATTAACGACAAAAATTGAATGTATTTGAACATATGAGGTGTGAGCATACCTCCCAGGTACCAATCTTAAGATGTGATGCTAGAAAGTTTTGAGGACTTTAGCTTATCAGTAGGGGCCGAAGCAACAGTGGTTTTATTCAGTTTCTTAGCATGAGCTCTAGTCTTAGAAGAATTTCCTTTAGAGAGCCTCATCTAAATCAAATCAAGTAAAGATGGAATCTTTCGGAGCCGCAACCCCAATGGACTTGGTTCGTCTAATGGATTAAATTATGCTGGTCGTATAGGATAACCACTCATTCCAAATTCTTGATTCTGCTAGGACAAAAAAATGAAAAACTAAATTAATTACACCTTATTGTTTACATTAGTTTCTAATGTTTGGATAAACAGATAACATGACTTATTTACTACGTTTCTTTTAATCTGTGTTGAGACTTATCCGCCCATTTAAAAAGAAAACTCTCTCAATCATTCCTAACATATGTTTGCTAAAATATGTATGGCTATGTTAGTTTGTTAGTTTTATACCACTTTGTTTGGTTCTCGGCTACAAAATGTATGGCTTTGTTGCTCCACTCGAGATCTCGCCAGCTATCTATTCTCAACGGAACAAAATAATCGTAGCATTTTCTTCAAGAAACTAAAAAGGTGATAATGTTAGGTTATTATCGTTCACATAAGGACATATCAAATGCATATAGTACGACTTGGATTGAAATATTCAACATGAGATCAAATGACCGGCATAAATACCTTTATATTCATACGGGATTAAAGAACTTTATATTTCAGCCTTGGGGGAAGCATTACTCCCGCGTGAAATATTGAACCTGATTTCATAAACTATTAAAGGGGCGTACATGGATAAAAATATCCAACCTGAGATCAACAAGCCATTTTATCAAACACCTATAGTGTACTTCATCAAATATAATTTCTTATATTAAACGTTTATAAACTAAAAAATCACTACACCTTTTTTGTTACTCGTTTTATAAAAATATACTTATTAACAAAAATCTATTATCCATCAAGACCACATTCCCATGTAAATATTTTAACATTCCTGATAATGACTGATCCGAGCAAGAAAGTTTTTCCACTCATCTGTAAATCAAAAACAGTGTTCATGCATGTTTGATAGTTATCGAGTATAATAAACCTACTATTGAAAGTCATATACCTGGATAAATATTTTGTAGGTAAAATAGCCCATCTTCATTTAGGGTTCCTTTGTCGTGATTTTTTATGCGGATCTTGATTTTGATTTTGAAACACACAGATTTCACAATATAACTAATAATCAACAAACACACATTATAAACACATAGGCAATGTTTACCTTAATGTGAACAAAACACGGTTGAATTACATGTTGAGCTTTAAAACTTGGTGAACACAAAAATGAAGATAACCTGAAAAATAGTATAGAAACAACCAAATGTATGCAGTAATTCGATGAGTTAATATTAGTATATCCGTCACAACGCGCGGAAACATAAACTTCATTCATTACATGTTTTATATATTTCTGTAAAACAACTTGCATATAGCATCCTTCCTCGCTACTGCAAAAGATTTATTTGGGTTGTGGAGCCTTAAAGGACTGCCTCTACATATGAAGCAACTACTGCTGCTGATGCGAGAGTATCCGCTTTGCCTATTCGTGCATTTTCCTGACACATTTTCCTGACAAATTAAGCTTCTTAAAAAGTGAATAGCCCCGAACATTTCTTTAGGCTCTCAGATAATGCGCACATGACCTTATAGTATTATTATATTACATGAAATAAATACAAAACTATATAGTATTACATTAAATAAATACACAAACTATATAGTACCTTAAACTTTCTGAAGCAGTAGCTTTATCATCAAAAGCAATAGCAATCCAATCAGACATCAAGGCTGACCACTGAACCCGATTAATTTCAGCCCCAACCATATACATCATCAAAGGGTCAATCCCAATCCCATTCGAACCCACTACAACAGGAAACTCTCATATCAACGCATGCGATTCCATAACCACAAATTAAACTAAATATTAACAATATTTGCTTTAGTCAAATTAAACACCAGAATGTTGAAAAGACAACATGATGACAACAAAAAAAGGCAATAAGAACATATAAAATACAAAAGTAGGGCTCTTGATAAAATCCTGGATAAATCATCGCTCGTCATTTTATATGCATAACTTGCCTGTTAATAGTTAGGCTTATATGAACACAATGCTTTTGATTGATTAACCATCAATGATTCCAAAATCACATCATTCAAATCAAACCATCAATGATTTATCTATCCATTCTCTACATAACAAAACTTTGCCCAAATCCAAGAATTAAATTATCTTATTGCTAAAAATTCAAGCCGAAGAAACACAACAAAACTATGAATCATACCATGAATCATCACAACCTTATTTTTTGGATAATAAGGTTTGACGCTTCAAATGAAAAGAATGATTTAAACAGAAATTATAGATCAAACATACCTTACAATGATCATTTGATAGTTTACTCTGAATAATCAATCCAACCAGTAAGTCATCAATCCGAACTACAAAACCCATAAACCTTATTAATTACAAATAAAATGAACATGATTATGTAATTCAATAATTAAAAATCATACGAACATGATATATAACATTGATTTGGGGGAATGTAAATTAAGAATGGTGATTAACTTCGATCTCGATATTGTTTTTCTTGAACCCTCTATTTCATATTTGTGCGTTGAAATAATGCACGATTCAATTGAAAGCTAAATCGGTTTTGAATTCAATTGGCGATAATATTTTGCCTTTGAAACCATTGTAATTTGCTAAAAAAATTTACAAATCATAGAATCACAATAAAAATCACATTTAAACATGGTATACATATAATAAATCACGATTTGAATTGAGGATTTTGAATTTGGAAATGCCGAGTGTGTAAGGGGGTAGGTTTTGGTTGATTGAGATAATGAAGACATGATTGGTGATTTTGTTTAGGTAAGTTGGTAATGGTTTTATAAGTATATCAATTTGGGAATGTAATGTATATCACTGTGGTTTGCTTTACTGGTTGAGTTGCTTGTTTGTGTATTCATGTCTTCCTGCGCCTAAATTTTTAAATAATTTTTGGAAAAAACATGAATTTTGGATGAAAATGCCCTTTGACGTGGCATTTCATGTCATCATAATGATGCCATGTCACAAATGCCAACTCATATCCTTACTCTCAGATATAAGTAAAGATAAGTTATGCATCAAATGCATCTAACTTCGTTATATAAATTATTGCAAGTTATGTAAAAAGAAAAGTGATCAAGACTTAAAGCAAAAAACCCTAATGGCGGCGGCAATTGTGGTGTCTCGGCCTTTCAATCCCAAAGCATTCTGATCTACTACTTCTTTTGTGTAAGATTGCTATAACCCCTGTAATTGGGATTGATTACTTGTTGATCGATCTCATAACGAGCGTGTTAGGCGATCTCTACCTTAAGAACATAGGGATTAGTGTGTTTTTTTCTGTCGTTTTTCATTCTGCCTTTTTTAACCCTAAATTCATTTTTTCTAATCCTTATTTTTCAAAACCCTATAATTTTGTTCATTCAAAACCCTAATTTTCAAAGAATCTTTTCTTCATTCTCATGGGTGATTCTGATTGGATGGAGGTCTCTCGAAAGAAACGCCGTTCGGTGTTTGACAGGTTGAATTATCCCCATGCTAAAACCTCTAATGCGGATGACTTAGCCAAGATTTCTCTATCGGTATATGTTTCTAATTTTCCATCGCACTTAACAAAGAGGGAGTTATGGAATATATGCGGCAAATTAGGTACTTTGGCTGATGTTTTTATTGCTGGTCAGAAAAACAAATTAGGGCAAATGTATGCGTTCTGCCGCTACATTAAGGTTGCGAATACTGAAACCCTAATTGACGCGCTGTGTAAAATTCGGATTGGGAAACTTCGTTTACATGCTAAGGTGGCCAGATTCTCAAGGAATGATGCGGGTTCATACTCTCAAAAATCTGTTAGGAATGCCAATCCTAATACTACATGTGTCAATAACAAAGACTGTAAAGACTCCTTTTCTAACAAAGTGAATTCTTATGCCAATGTTGCTAAAGGATCTTTTAACAGTGGAAGCTTCGGTGATAAAGCTAATCATGCTGATAATGGAGGTAACCTTCCTTCGATAAATATTAATGATCCAAATACTAATGATTTCCCTTTGGCTTTGATTGGTTGTTACAAAGATTTCCGTGCCATCGCAAATACGAGATCAATGTGCCGATGCGAAGTTTTTTTGGATGTAGAATTTAAATACCTCAGAGGCTTATGGGTTTTATTCGAATTCTCTTCTCATGAGGTAAAAGATAATTTCCAGAAGCATAAGGGTATATTGTGTGACAACCCGAGAATTTCCGTTCAGTAAATTAGCCGTTTCCGTGTAGAAATTTGAATTTTAAAATGTTTCGTTTAAC
>BQNB010137021.1:0-15411 GCA_026074375.1 Tanacetum coccineum
CTATGTTGTAATAGTGTTCAACACTCGCGCTCCAAGCACATTGATATTCGTCACCACTTTATCAAAGAGCAGGTTGAAAGGAAAGTTGTTGAGTTGTATTTCGTGGAGACAAAATACCAACTGGCTGACATATTTACGAAGGCATTACTGAGAGAGCGCTTTGCAACACTACTCCCACTGCTTGGAGTTAAACAAATATCACCAGAGACTTTGAAGGAACTACAGGATGAGTCTGTCTCCGAGTAACCACGTGTTTCACATTGTATCAGGTATATTAAAAAAAATTATTATTAATTAAATTCTTAGTGTAGTATGGCTTGCAGTTATTTCAGACTGTAACCCGGTCTTAACCCAGAGATTTAGTGTACGTTTCAGTGCATTATTTCTTTACAGACAAGAAGTTGTCTAAGCCCCGAACCATTTTTCTCATAAACAACTTGTTTTATCAAACATGTTCGGGTTAACCAAATCAAACATTGACACGGGTCATTGTTTGAGGGGGAGAATCAGGTATACTAACAGTTGTTGCAGGTCAAAAGGACGTACTGTTGCTGATTCTATTGCTGAAAGATTGACACGACCAACCGCTTACAAGTTCAAGACAGATTGCAGTATCATTCCTGTCTGGGTATTCTAAAGGTCTTGTTTCAATTGCTCACTTGATATTTGTGCTATTTCACCTCACCTCATACTTTGAGGGGGAGATTGATACATTTTAAGTCCATTCTAGATCAAAACCATTCACAAGTTTCATACTTTTGATCGGGGGAGAAAATGTGACTTAAACATGTAAAACGGATAATTAATGATTCGATTGATTCTAAAATGCTAAGTCCTATCCATGCATGTGCTAAACATCTTTCGATTATCGACGCACATGTGTAGGGGGAGCATAAGTGTTAATATGATCAAAAATGTCAAGGTACCAAAAGTTTGTGTTATACACACGTATCTTGATAAATGACAAAGAATCTTTTGTTTCATGTTCGTGAAAGTGATCTTATGGAATGCTGAGGAAAGAGATGTTGTTCCACCAGGGTATTCGTATGAATGCTCATGCCTGGTCTTCGGACTGCGCCCACTAGTGAAGTGGATTTCCGGAAATGTACTTGTACAAGTTTGGATTTCCCGAGGCACTTCATATCTTTTGGGATATTTTTCAAAACATCATCAGAGCATTCTGATTAAACTTTCGTGTGTGCCCCAAATAAATTTTATAAGCACATCGAATGTTTTTCAAATCATTTTTTGCCACAGGCCTTCTACGGTACTTAATTGTATTAAGAAGTAAAACGCTGAAAAATGAATTGTACGGTAAAGTCAGCAGATAGTAACTATACTGACTCACTCTTTATCATTCTATTAGTAGAAATACTATTAGTGTATTAGTCTTCGGACATCTGGTCTAGAGAACGGCAAACATTAGGGAATCTGATACTTAGGTATTAGAGGAACTAGCTTGTCACGTGCCGGAAAACCTGTCAAGAAGGTTCTTGTAATGAATCTATCTGATCACAGGTGCAGTATTCATACTGTAATCATTGATCCTCACGGAATCAGAGGTTAATGTAACCGACCAGATTGAGTATCGTCTATACTCGGTCTGTTGGTTCCCGCTTCACTTCACTTCATAACGTGAAACACAAATCGAAAATAAGAAAAGAGAGAGAGAGAGAATCGTGTAGAGAGAGAGAAGAGATGAGTTGAGAAAAAAAAAATTGATTTAGAAAAAAGATATTATGAGAGTTAGATATTTTCTAATAAGAAAATATCTATATATATTTAGATATTTAGAAAATATCTAAATATATATATATATATACCCCTAATAAGAAAATATCTATATATATTTAACTAGGACCCGGGCTTAGGTTTTGCTTGGGATTAAACCCAAAACATATACAATATTAGTTTAACTATCGAGCCTAATTCCCGATAATATTCTATTACAACGTTAACTAATTAAAGACCGAAGCTCCATCATAGAGTGACCGAGCTTCCTTGTTCGACTCAATAAATTGAGGCTAACAATCTCCCCCGAAGTGAGGTCTTGAACACGGGAACGAGCTTCCTTTATTGACTCAATAAAATTGAGGCTAACAGTATGAAGTGATAAACATAATCAACAAGCAACGAATAAGTAAACAATTAATATAATCAAACCAAACATTAAATTATCATAAACATGGCTAATACATAATGATATTAGCCGATAGTCATTGTAACAATACACGAATTCATAGATGAACGATTAAAGTACATAAACATAACCCTAACCGAACGTGTATATAGAGTGTAGAGATTACAAGGGTTTTCCTATGGATTTGAGCACTTTGCAGGACCTTCTTGCTTCTTTAAATCTTCTAAGAATCGAACTTGGTGGTTAAAAGCATGTTGAAAACTGAGTTTAGGGTTTCTATTTATAAGCTCTGGAAAAAGGTCGATACGTCGTATTAAAAGGGTTCAATACGGCGTATTGGGGTAACTTGGTGTGGGCTCCATGAATATTATATTCGATAATATTCATAAACCGTCACTGAATACGGCGTATGAGTTCTTCTTGATACGGCGTATAGCTCTCTTCTCGTCATGGATGTCTTGTGAAGTTAGGGCACATATACGCCGTATCTTCTTGCTGGATACAGCGTATTAAGGTAAAACCAATTGGTTCTTCTTCGTTGACTATAGTATTATATACGCCGTATCGTTGATGTAGATACGACGTATTCTTCAAAGTCAATCAATGGTCTTTTAGTTCGTCAAAGTCTTAGATACGGCGTATGCTTCTAGAATGATACGTCATATAGGTTGTAGCGAAATCAGTAGACTTTCTTGAACTCTTCGTTTGTACTCCAATAAACGTGCCTTTTAGCTAAATTTCACCAAATGCTCGATAATTACTTCAATTAATAGAAATTAACAATTAAGTATCAATTCATTTATAAAATAATGTAAATCGAGCAGTAAAGATGGGATAAATGATGCTATAAAATAAACGTTAATTGATGTCATCAAATTGTAATCTTTATAAAAATAATGTTCTTTTTTTGTCAACAAAAAGTAGGAAATTGCTTACATTATAAAGCAAGTAAGATTTCCCCAAACCTAAAATAATTCTTATCTTTACGATGATTCATATCAGGGTGGTACTTTATGATGAGGTGTCATTTTATTCACTTTTTCGGGGTCATTTAACCCTCGAAATCATGCAAATATGCCTAAATATTGTACTTAATCGTTCCTTTTTGATATTTTAGCATTTTGAAGAAAAGCATGTGACTTGGGCTTGATTTGGGAAGAAACTTGACAAAGACACAATACTTGGCTTATCAGTGCGTGGAGACGACGTCAGAATCTACTGTGACATTGTCAGAAGTAAAGAGCGATGATGTCACCACGATTTGTGACGTCATCGTAATAACCGACTTAAAGAAGCCTTTAGAAGATTCGGCGGGCTGACGGCGTCAGGAAACCCTAGTGACGCCGTCAGATCCTATTTTCTAAATATACAAACCCTATTTTTCATATTTTGGGTGGAAAAATGTATAGTATCGTGGGATAACTTTGCAGCAGCCATTGTTGGTCGATTTTTACCTTTAATACTCATTCTAACTCTATGTTTAATTGAAGTGAAGTTCCTAAACCCTTTTAATCATTCAGTATGTCTATGTGTTGTTTGATTAATTGTTCTTCGCTTTCAATTAACATGCTTGGATAAATTTAATTGTGTTTACTTATGATTGCATGAAACTTAGTTGTTAGATCTTTTATCATTGCTTCTTGTTGATGGTGTGGCGTTACACTTTAGAAAACTAGTTATTTGATCTTCATATCCTAGCATAGACGTCTAGGAAAACGCAGCTAGGTTAAAGGATACTTGTGATTAGATCTTCATATCTAGATCACCTATGGGTGGATTCCAAGTTAGGTATTTATTGTGTATGAATTTACTATTGGACGTGAGCGGTGTCTGCAGGTAACCACCGTCTAGGTTGTCACGTAGATAGCGGACTTGACCAACCCGATGATGAATTAGGGAATACTTACACATTTCATTAACAAGGGTGACGCGTAATAAAATTAGAGAAAATAACTAGGGAGTAGTGCATGATTAGGTAAACACGTTTGTTTAACCATACGAGTTTTTTCATCAATTTTACATTTCTGCATAATTAAAAGTAGTTTAATTTAGTAGTTTAATCAACCCCATCTTCAAACCTGAGATTTACTTGCTTTCTAAAAAATAAAAAAATAAAAAAATAATCTTTCCTCAACCTTTAGACCTTAGTAAACATACAATTCGAGCCTACCCAAACTATTCGCCTAGAGAACGATAATAACCCCCCGAGTCTTACTTATACTACACTACAACAGTTAGGTACACAGCCTAGGAGGGTTGTAAAACTTTTTTGGTGCAACCTGCCGCATCACGTTGTTGGTATCTCGCTGGTACGAGGCTTCAAATCTGAGAGTTAATTGGTGACCAAAATCTGAAATGGTGGTGGCTGGGTCACGCCAGTGCAATGCTTTAGATGTGGTTGATGGTACTTATAGTTGAGCGAGGGCTGAATAGTAGTGACGGTCGCATGGTAGCTAGTGGTGGTAACCGGATCATTTAAAGATAGATAGCAAAGTGACTTGTTTAAGGAGTACGATAAATGTCACACCCTGACATAGGCGGAAACACATACATGCGACAAAGAATGATCAATCATAACACAAGATACATAATAGAGAAAACTAAAATGCATTAATGAAAAGTGTCATGATGATCTTCCACCTCAAGCACAGACTTGAGTGAAGTCCCATCAAGAACACATCACATAGTCTTCACAACTACAACCAAATATCCACACAGGGGTCCATACTAGTCTTAAAACAACAATCCTCAAATACTTAAGTTCAACATAAAATTCAACAACAATTCACTCAGAACACGATCCATACAGGATGCTCTTATGGTTTGATAAAGCTTGCAATCTTAGCTTCACTAATCATTTCAACACCTGAAAATGATACTCGAAAGGTCAACTAATATGTTGGTGAGCTCGTAGGTTTGAAGAAAACCTAGTGGCTATGCCAATATTTCAAATAGTGGAACATTGTACAATATGACAGCGAATACATTTAACACATTCCATTTCAAACATAGCAACCCCGTGCTATCAAATGATATCCATATGGACCATTGCCACTCAGTGTCCTCAACAATATGACACCTAAAGCCTACCAGCCGGAGCTACATATAGGGCGGCACATCACATATCATTTCAAACCATAGCAAGTCCATGCTATAAACGATCCACATGGAAAATTTCACATATCATATTCAACCAAAACTCATGTCATTCACATAGCTGTCATAAGCACATAACATTTGTAGAAGAAACAGTATGTAGTAGAGGACGTTTAAGAGAGTGGGGGGAGTGGATGTGAAGGGGTGATGTGATAATGGGGGGGGGTGGGGTGTTGGTGAAAGTGGGAGTGAGGTGGGGGTGTGAGATGCGAAGAAGTGGTGATTGATGAAGTAGTTGATTGATGAATACTAGGTTCCTTTTTAAAATCTTTTAAAATCTAGTGTTGTAAATTTTACATTACTACTCTGGCGAGCGGTCCCATTAATTATATGGGGGCCACCTAATACATAAAGGGGCCGCCCTAAATTTATAAGGGACAGCTCCTGAGAGGTTTTTGGACTAGATTTTTTGTATCAAATCACCAATCAAGTTTGCACGCCAATATGTGAAGTGCGTTAATAATGGATATTTACAATTCACTAGGCACAGACTTTCTCCTAGAACTTACTTTACACAATCTATATCAACCACTCTCAAAATGTTTACTACAAAGAGCTACTACAACAATGATAACACAACTTACACAAACAATTTCACACAATTAATAAGCCAATTAATGAAGAGAATCATGTTAACAAGTAAATGCGATATATTAAAGACATAAGTAAAGAGAAAGGTTTTTAAAGAAATTGCAATATCGGGACACTGTGATTTATAGTGGTTCGGTCTTGAAGCTCCTCTTCGCCCGCCACCCCCCCCTCACTACTACTCCCCCGAAGGAATTGATAGTGTCCATACTCAAGGTAAGTGTTACTATCTCTAATCACAAACTCAAATCCCTTTCGGCGGAGAAAAAAGAAAAGGAGGAAAGGGGGGGTGGAAATGAAAACCTTTTTAACGTTGCATTACATTATTTGCTAACACTCTAAGCTAGATGTCAAGTTCTTCTCTGGGTACAATCAAAACCGTTTTTCTGTGTTTTATGCCCAACCATAAACAAAACCTTGGTGTATTTATGGCCTAAACACATAAAACCACGTCTTCGCTCGCTTACATTATTTTTTGACACTAATAAGTAAAATGTCGTGAAGTCGAACTAATCTAAGCTTAGACCAGAAATAGTATACCAAATCTACCACTCACCATGTTATATTTAAAGGCCTAAAATACTAACAACCTACTAATTCAACCCATCCAAATATTACATCATTAGCTCTCTTACACATACTAAAAGTTTTAGAAGACATGGGGACTACTCGATCTAATATGTTAAACCAATGTTACAAAGGGGAAACTTACTAGACTACATAATTTCGGATCTTGAAGATTGGAACAACTCCGACAGTAGGAAAAAAAACAAGTTCTTCTCTTGCAACTTGAGGGAAGAAAAAGAAGGAAAAGAGAAAGAAGAGGTAGATTGGATCATATTAATAACAAGATTAAACAAGTTAAGAAAATGTTCAAAGATTTTAGAGAGAGATTTTAGTAAGATCTAGAGGGAGGGAGAAAGAGACTGATAGAAATCATGCGGAAAACGAAAAGGTGTTTTTGTGAAAAAAACAAGTTGGGAGGGGTGCCCATATTTTATAGGAGCTGAAAATAGCCTCATGTCAAGAATAACGGCGATCCCAGATTTTTATTTTATGTTAGGGCGGACGGCCCGCCCGCTCACGGGGATGAGTCATTTAATTAAGGGGGCCGCCGGTCCTATTTAAGGGACCGCCCACGACAGGACCGCTCCTTTGTTTTTTGTCTTTTTGTTGGGTGGACCTAACTTGTATGCTGAAAGTTTGACATGGTTTTGGGGGGGGAAAACCAGATTTGATTTTTGAATTTTATTATTTAAATATAAAAACATCTTCTTTTATTAAAAGTTTAATTTTGTGTGTATTTATTTTTCGTGTGAAAAATACTTTTGTTGAATTGTAATGGTTTTAAGAAGATTAAGAACAATAATATTTTTCTTTGATCATCCTATAAGTTTAATCGTGTTTGTTACATACCTTATGTGATTTACGTCGGAGTGAGTGCCAAACAAATTGTCGGTTTTGTTGTGTTGATGCAGGGACTTGAGACCATCGAGTGTTGATGATGCAATGTATGCATTGAATGATTTGTGATTAAGAGTAAACGTGAGTTGATTTTACGTTATGTATTACAATGTTTATCATGTTTGTCATCACCCGCTAAACATATAAAGACGTTGCGTACAGAATTAATTATCGTTAAATATTTGCATCTAACAATCTCCCCCTTTTTTGATCTTGATTGATTGACAATAATATGTAAATATAGCACCCATAATAAGTAAAAGTTTTTTTTTAAAGGTTTTACTCGTTTACACTCCCTTCTCCCCTTTTTTGTCTCCGAAGCATAAAAAACAAGTTTATAGTATGGATTATGGTTTTTGGAAGCCTGCATATAGGTTTGGAGGTTGGAGAAAAGAAGAAAGAAGAAGGAAAGAATGACCATCATTCCATGTGGGGTAGAGGGGTAGGTGCTCTGAGTATATATGTTGGAGGGAATGGAAGGGAAGTGAGGATTGGTGCTTGATAGTAGTAAGTTATAGGTTTTGTGACGAGGTAATATGAGGAGAAGTTGTGAGGGAAATTAAGGTGGAAGATGTGTTTGGGAAGATGATTGTGTGTTCCTTGGGAAATAGTTTAGACGATGTTATGAGGAAATGAGAGAAAATATGAGAAAGAAGATGAGGAAAATGTAGATGTTCCAAGTATATTGGTTGGCGGAATGAGAAGACAGCGTGAGAAATAAGGTTGAGGTAGTTTTGTGTTTCTTTAATAATTTAGGAGAGGTCCTAAAGGTTTAAGGTGATTTTGAAGTAGATGAGGTAAAGTATTTGGAGTATGGATGAGCCCTTCATCGTATTTGACAATATCCAATCTTATCTTCCTATAAAGGTGAGCTTGCATCATCCTAGTGAAGTCTTCTATCATAATGGTTTAACCAAATCCATGCTATTTACCCACATATCTCCTAGCTCCCCTTGCTCATTTCGTCCCCATGATAATATCATTCCTTGTATATTGACTCTAACGGGTCCATTGATTAAATAAATTACCATCGATGCTCAAGAAGTTCAATGCAATTTAAATGAGTAGAGCGCTTGAAAGTGCTCCCCCTTGGTGTATGCTCCCCCTTGTTTGGGGAACCAAGGAATCAAGATATTGTTGTGCTACAAAACAAAGTTAGTAGACAAGTGTACATATACATATAGCAAAACATTAGCGGGGAACTAGACATGCACTTCTAGGTTTTATTATTCTAAAGTATGACACTTTAAAAGAGAAGTAGAAAGTAGACACAAGTAATCATTATTTTAAAAATAACCTAAATGATGAAATAAAAAGAATGGAGACGTATATTACTGAGAAATATTAGGCCGACTTTTAATAAACGAGAATGGGATTCGTTTGATTCGTTTATTGTTTGACATAAAAATATTATGAGAATAACCTTTTAAAGTAGACGAATGGCATTTAATATCTTGGCAAAATATGTCAATATATATGTGTGTATATATATATACTTTAAAAGAATAAAAAGAAAAATAAGACGAGGATGGAGACGATGTGCTCTTGGATGTGAATGAATATGATTTCATAAAGCCGAAAAGTGGGAAAGGATGAGCGATACTAAAGACGGAACGTGTTGACGCGAGGTTGATAGAAAATATTGGTATATCATTTGCACTAACAATTTATGTGCATATGATCCTATCGAGACAAAGGTGGATGATTGGGAATTTAAAGGTTTGTTTGGTGTTTTATTGGTTGACAATGTTGAGGAACAAATTAGGATGTGAAATGAGGTGGTAGTTCTTTCATGGTGGAATAATAATGAGAGACTCAATAATGTGGTGACTCAATAACACTTGAAGATTTAATATCTTCTTTATGTTCTTCACTTTCTAGAAAGTGGAAAGTTTTGTGAAGGAGTGACATTTGCATTTCACAAATTACTTAAATATTTCGGAAGAAATAATTAAGTTGTCAAGAGATATATGAGGAATTCTAATAGTAACAAGACTATTAGAAGAGAGAAGAAACGTATAGAAGTGAGAAGAAATGTTAGAGATGAGGAGACTCATTAGAAGTAAAAAGGAAATTAGAAGTGAGACGACTATTAAGAAAGAGAGAAACCGCTCAGAAGTGAAAAGACCATTTGAGGTGAGAAAAGACGTTTACGAGATGTGAGGAGCAAGATTTGTATGTGAGGGAATTTATTGTGTAATGATAAATTGTAGGTATATCGATTGTAAGGAATGTGTTGAAGAATGAGACACATTTCATTATGAAATTCTCTTGACAACATAAGCAACAATGCTTATGGGAATTGAGATAAGAGAATGATCCATTAATCTTTAGAGAGATGTTGGGCATAGATTTAGGTGTAAAGTAGACATCAGCTTGTAGCAGAAGAGAGAGGGGGTGTTCGTTTAATGATTTGAAAAGAAATGACAGATATCTCAACTCTGCTGTCGGCGGTCCCAGATATATCTGGGGGCTGCCAGAATAGATCTGGGGGCCGCCGGACCACCAACAAGAGAGGAGTTTAAGGCTTGACAAATTTTTTGAAAGGAGTGACATTTTAATTTGCATTTCGCTAATTAAAAATACTTAAAGTAATTCGGATGAAGTAGTTAAGTTGTCACGACGCACGGAATAGAGAATAGACTAGAATCGAGACTAGTAGAAAAGAAGAGAAAGATGGTTTGTGCATTGCATCACTGGGTCCATGATGTCTATCTTTAATACCAGACAACAGCTTAGTATTTCTGATAGCATATGTATTGACCTGGTTTCTGCCTAAGTGTATAGAGGGCTTCTTTATTTACACCCTTTATCCTTATATTTCTTTTTCATTCTTCAACCCATTCAATGCTTACTAAGACTTTATCACTAACACCTTGTTGGGTTTATTCCGGTGTTAGCTTTGTCTTAGTCCGCATTATTCCTCATTCTCACCTTTACTCCTTTTGTATCATACCTAAGGACTTCTACACTATCTAATGGAATGTCCCTGGGTAGATCCCTCTGGTTTTGGCTGGATCATGGAACATATACCTAATCTTAACCACCTTATAACTTCATAAAATTAAATACATCGCCAGTCTTTTGGGTATCTCTATTTTTGCCATTAAAACCATTTTGAAAAACCGATCAAGGTACTTGTGATATAAATGAAAGCTTTTGTACATTGATGTTTTCATCTTTTGAAAATGCTCCCCCTGCATATGTGCATCGATTATCGAAAGCCTTTTGCACATACAAGGGAGAAGCTAGCACCAGAGTCCTTTTAGATCATGTTTATTAGTTACATAGTTTTAATCACATATGAAAACTAGAAGGGGGTGAATAGTTTTTACCATTTTAAAATAAAACTTAGATTGTCGACATATGTGAATTCAAGAGATATACACAAGTATATAATGATAGCGAGCAATAAGTAAATAATAATCAACGAAGTATAAACAAGTAAATAAGAAAGATCAAACCTGAGACACAATGGATTTATATGGTTGGGCTTGAGCTCCTCTTCGCCCCTACACCACGTCCCCAAGTACCCAACTCGAAGTTATCTTCACTATGTCACAAGCTCCCTTTAAGAAAGCGGAAAAAACCGTACGACTCCGCTACACATTTTCCGTACTAGCTAGAATTCAGTGTTTACTTGAGATAGAAAACCAATCTATCACACTATGTATTTTGTGGCCTAAATACTAACCTATCATACACATATGATATACACAACATACAACACAAGATGAATGATTATCGCAATAGTGATGACACAACTAAAATATTAACACTTTGAAGCTTGACGTCTTCGTAAGTGTTCTTCACTAAAGAGTGGAATGGGCTGATCACTTGTAATGGATTATGATATCAATTATAATGAACAAAAGAATATAAAAGATAAAAGATGTGTGTAAAAATATTTGTCAAGAGTTGTTTAAAATGAAAGCTTAAGGTTGATATTTATAGACAAGCTTTTAAAATTCAAATGCTGCCCTAGATAGCTGTGAGCTGCGACCCATGGATCCATCATAGCTGGATCCATCTAGTGTATTAGGTGGATCCGTCGGGGGAGCTGGGTCAACATTTGTCATTTTATGATTAACCCTAAATCTATACAAAATATTATTTAGTACTTAAGTAACACAAGTTATATTATGATTCTTCTAGAACAAAATATTTTTTCACCAATAAGAAAAAGATTTTCTATGATTTGGAAAGATTGTTTTCCACAATATGGTTAATCTTATTTTTGGTCTTCAACCAGATATAGTGTAACTGCTTATAATTAATCAGGTGTTTATTTAAACTAATTGATTTAGAAAGTTTATAAAATGATAATTAATTTTTTTTCTTTGATCGTACATGTTTAAATTAATGCCATATTCATAACCTTAATGATTTGTCATCGTCAAGTAAACTTTCGACTAAATAAACTTGTTTACGTAAACTTTTACGTAAGTATGGGAATTATAGTTTGTTATTTCAATGACATGAAGATCATTAATATAAAATCCGTATTTTGCATGAATATTTGTATTAAGATTCTCCCTCTTTTTGATGATGACAAAATATAAACTCATGCTAATTTAAAAGTTACTAAATAAGTATTTAGTGGATGAGTTTACAATGTCTTCTTCCTCTTTTTGTCAAAGCAAAAAGTGTTGTAGAGGCGGTCCTTACAAGTCTTATCTTGACGAATTCTAAGTCACTTGGTTACGAATGCAAAGTAAAAAAAATAAAGACAATATTGCAAGTTCTCCCCCCCTTGTGTATTCTCCCCTTGCTTGGCACCAAGAATCGACTAGTGGACAACGTGCTAACAAAACAAAGTTAGTAGACATAGCAAAATAATATGACAACCACATATGCATACATATACATTTTACGCATTAAACATCCATCATCAACACAACAAAAGAAAATAATGTTAAATCCATTATAAGGGATAAAATATAAAATTTAGCGTAAAAGCCATTACACAATAAGCTTAAGCTAGAAAAGAAAAAAATTTAAAGATCCTAAATCTTGGGATAAATATCATTTTCCCATATAATCCGAGGGGTGAGGTGAGATTTCCATGCAGCTAATGCGGAAAGTAAGGTGGGTTTAATGAGGAGCCGAGGTGGTGTCGAATGTATGAGAACATGTAGTTGACACGGTTTCGGAGCATTATTTCATGCCTTGTGGTGCTATAACATTGGAAAAACATGTTATGTAGGTGAGGCATCTCATTTGGATGAACAAAATCCAAGATGTTTAGAGGATTGGGAAAATCTTGATTTCCAAGATTTGGTGGTGGATGGTGAACGTTTTCAAGTGGCGGTGGATTGTTATGGAGGTGAGGTGTATTGTTGTTAATGTTAACAAACAATGGTTGAGTTGATGATAGTGGTTCAAATCCGGGTGGCGGATTTGGAAATCCGAGAGGTGGTCGTGAGACACGTGGTGGTGGAGATAGATTTAAAGGGCCCGGTGGCCAATTATCCATGGTTTGAGCATAAAGATCATTTTGTGACATTTTTAGTGAAGGAAGTTCTTGTTTTATCGGAATGACAAAACAAAGTTTAGGTGGGGGTACAACGTGAGTTGGTGGTAGAACTTTGTCTTTTTGGTCTCTAAAGAAGTACATCCTCCTAATGATGAAGTAGGCAAGGTTGAAGGGTTGTCCGTTTTGTAGGTAATACAACATTAAGGCAATAACTGCTTGAGTGCGATCTCTATTTCCTATGGCGAAATAGACATTTTCCCTAATGACTAGTTCACAAGGTCTAAGGTGATTGAGGAGCTCATTGGTTTCAATTTGGTTTGGCAACTTGTGAATGGTTTTTCCCTCTTTGTCTACCTTTTTATGAATGGTTCTTCGATGGATTAGGTTTCGGATATCATCAATAGCCAAAAGACGTGAGTTGTAAGGTTCAATTTGCTCTAGAGTTTTTTCTAGTTCATCAAGACCCTATGCATTAGAGTAAATGTAAATGCCTTGATTAGGAAGATGGGTAAGCTTGGCAAATTGAGCAAGGGAGATGTTGAAATGGTGATTGTTGATGGTGAATTTGATTGAGAAATGGTTGGAAGAGTCTCTATCTAGCTTAAGAGTTTTGTAAAATTCATAGATGAACCTAGGATAAATTTGCTCATCTAGAGAAAGCAAGCAATCAAAACCTATAGCGGTAAACTTAGCCAATGAGTTATCACTAAGGTCATTATAGAAGGATGGGTCAATGGTTCTCCCTTCATGAACATGCCTACTCTTTAAAGTCCTATAGATATCCCTAAGTTTATTGGACATGTTAGGATCATTGTAAATTTATAGAGCATAAGCACGGGTTTTCTTGTAATCTTGTTGATATTCGCTTGGCATTTTGGTACCTACGTGATTTATAGTGATTTCAATGAGAAAATATTATAAATGAAATATAATGCTATTTCTAAGTGTGTGTTTATATGGACTTAATGTGGGTGTGCGGTTTGCTTGACTCAAATAAAAGAAAATTAGCGATAATACTAGTAATAAGCAAACCTTAATGCAGAACATATGTTTTATATTGCTCTAGATGAACGGAACGAAAAATGCTTATGAATTAAGCAATTCGTAGATACATTCATGAGCCATAATGCATGAAGAAAATGTTTTTGGATTGTATTAACAATGTAGTTAAACAACCGTTGTTTTGAAAAGGTTCTTAGAAGTGAGGTTTTATTCAAAAATCATAACTTGGGTAGTTTGGCAAAAATTGATTTTTGGTGAATCATTTCAATTATGTTTTCCAAGTATTATAATAGTTATACATTACTATATCTTAGTCCTAATTGTGCGAAAATTGTATGAAAAATCAAATCCTCAAATTATTTGATTTGAGCAAAATCGAAACCCTAGACACAAAATTAAGAAGAAAATAAGGTGAAATCACTTACAATAGTAGTCTTATATTGATGATTTGTTGATAATCTTTGTGATTAATTGCTCCAATTACCTATAATTATGATTTAGTATGGAGGGTTTGAGTGTTTTGGTTCGTGGGTGTGTTTGAATAATGATATTTATGGTCCCAATTTGTTTAAAAACTGGTATTTACCCGCATTTTGAGACTCATGAATCTACCAAAATAGGGACAGATCTCCTTTAAAGTGGATCTGTGATCCGCGTGTGTCCAAAAATACGAACAGATTAGATTTTTAAGCAAATTGGGATAAGATGTTATGTTTTTTGCAATTGAAGTATGTTATATTTACTATTAGGAGTATGTGATATAATTTTCGGAGTCGACGTCCAAGTTTTGAGTGAACCGTGCAACTTGTCGTGAATTTCCCGATGGAATTTCAACGTAGTCGATCGTACTAGGAATGTGTTAACTTTTAGCATAAGTTTGACCATTACTAATAAAACAATCATTAATGAATATTTAGACTCAACAAGACATCATCAACATAAGTGTGAGTTGCAATTCGATGATTGTTCTTTTCGTCTTTTTCAATCGATTTTGTAATTTCATGTATTGACCATACATGTAGATTTTGAAAATATCTATGGTCATTTTATTGATATTTTCTTAATCTAGTAAAATTCTAATCTCGATTATGTTCATAATCAGAAGTTTTGTAATTGGAACATGTAATGAGAATTTGCATCTTTTGAATAATGATTAATTACTTCATTAAATTTCCATTTATGATTATTTTTGAGATGATGGAGAATCACTATCTGTGATAAGTTCCATCATTCCTAATCCTAATCTTAAATAATTAAATACTTCACGTTTTAAAGGCTTAGTAAATATATCGGCTATATTATCTTCGGATGTAACTTTCTCGATAGAAAGTGATGACGGATTTCTATATGTTTAGTTTTAGAGTGTTGTACGGGGTTTTTACTTAAGTCGATGGCGCCTTTATTGTCGCACATAATCGGAATGTCGTCGGGGCGTATGTCATAGTCTATGAGAGCTTGTTTCATCCATAGTGCTTGTTGACATGCCTTCCAGGTAGAGACGTATTCGGCTTCGGTCGTGGAGATAGCAAGGGCCGTTTGTTTCTTAGCGAACCACGATGTCAAACAACATCCCAAGAACGTACAA
>BQNB010137023.1:0-15129 GCA_026074375.1 Tanacetum coccineum
TAACAAGCTTTTAAAGCCTGTTAAAGATAGAATCAAGTGATTCTGAGCTTGAAGCATTGAAGTTTTCATACTGTTGCTTCAGCAAGGCCTTCTGAGTCCTCTTTGTTGCTTCATTTCCTCCAAATCTAGCTTTAATGGCAGCAAACATTGATTGAGCATCAACATACTAGTTAAAGGTAAGTTGATGTTCATTGGGTAGTTCCATGAGCAGAAGACTTCTGGCCTTTACATCATTCTTTTTGCAAATCTTTTCTTCAGTAGTAGAGGGCACAGTCATCTTCAATGCTGTTAATGGAACAGATTCTGGTGCTGTAACAGGAATAGGTACCTACGAATTCCCATTTTCAATTACCTCCCATAACGTATAATCCTGGATCTGAAAGTACTGCTTGATCCTGATTTCCCGCATCTCATACTCCCTGAGTTTGAGCATGAGAAGCTTTGCCAACGCATTGTTCTAAGAATTTTCCAACTCCATTGTTCCTAGATCAAAGTTTCTCAAAGCACAGGCTCTGATACCACTTGTTGATCCCACGCCTTGATCGATTCTTTATGTAGTAAAGGGTTTGTCATCTTGGAAGAATCCAAAATAACAAAGATTGAGACTTTGTATGTATACCAAAGTGTATGCGGAATCTACACTTTAATACTCTAGAGATGTTTATCAATAGAACAGTAATAGACAAACAACCAATGAACGATGAAGTAATAACAAACTGCTTCAATATTATTAGAATAATAATACGAGTACTCTTTTAGTACTGAGGTTACAACCTTGAAGCTATCACAATCTATTTTTAAAAGTATTCGTCTAAGTGTATATTTATCCTAAACCTAGGATCTCCTTTTATAGAACATAAGGAGTCCTTTACAAAGATAACTACCTATCTTTTAGGATCAGTTATTAGCATCCCATAATAATCTCCATGCATACTTATCTTCAAGTCAGCAGGTTTGACCATCAGCAGTATTAACTCTTTCTTCTAGCAGTATTAACTCTTTCTTCTAGCAGTATTAACTAACACCGGCAGTACTAAGTTTGTACTAGCAGTACTAACTTCATTTGTACTGCTAGTTATAGCTTGGCAGTATTAAGTCTTGTTAAGATTTATTCCTAACAATTTAACTTAAATCATCATTTTAAGGTTTATAGTTAAAGGATTTAAGGTATTTGTAGGATTTAATCAAGTTTAGCTAGTAAAGGTTTAAAACTGTTAGCCTAAGTTTTGTCTCATTTTCATTTTAAGCTCATTTCTGTTTAAGCTGTTGTTATTGCTCTCCTTGCTTTAGTTTTAGTGCTTTAAAACTATAAAATTCAAGTTCTTAAACCTGCACTCTTTAGTTTTGAGTTTTGTTATAAAAAGTGTTATTTGCATTAGTAGTTAAAAAGGCCAAACAGCTATTTTAAAGCTTAGAATTAAACTAATTAGAATAAGTTTTAGCTTTTGAAATTTAGTATATAAGTAGTTTGTAGGTCAATTTTAATCTTTTTGAGCTTAAATTGTTATAATTAGTTTATTAGTTTATCTATTTTTAGCTTTAAATTTAGCAATTTGTCTTTTCAAAAACCAAGTAGTAAACTCAGCATACACTGAGTATATAAGCAGTTTTCAAGCAGCTTTTTCATTAAGCATTTGAGTTTCAAAATACTTTTCAAGAGTAGATTTAGGTAGCTTATTAGTCAAACTTTAAGGTAGTATAGGTCATTATGTCATAAGGATCTAGTAGCTTATCTTAAAATAAGCTCAAAGTTGCCTTAAGGGACAGTTTGGTTAACAATTTTTGATAAAGTGCTTATTTGAGAATTTATAGCTTATAGCTTGTAGATTTAGCTTTATTCCTGTTCAATCTAGCTTATTAGGTTAATTTTCAGTAGAGCATAGCTTATTTAGTTCAATTTTTAGCTTATTTTGTCTTTTCTTAAAAATTCAAAAACATAGTTAATCTAATCAAGTAGCATTTTCAGTTAGCTATTTAAGTGCTTATTTGAATTTTAAAATGCATTTTGTTTGTAGTTTTAAGTAGCTTTTTAATTAATCTTTAAGATAGTATAAGCTAGATAGTCAGAAGGTTTCATTTTCTTAGTTAAAAATAAGCTCAAAAAGTGTTAAATAGCCTGTTTGGCAGACAATTTAAGTATGAGTGCTTTTTAGGATTTTCAGCTTATGGCTTATCCATTTTGCTTATTTCTAGTCTAGTTTAGCTTATTAGGTTAGATTCAAGATAGTGATAGCTTATTTAGTTCTAGCTTTAGCTTATACCCGTTTTTAGCTTATCAAATTTTAATAAAAAGCTTAGTTAAGCATTCTGTCTGTTTAAAAAGCTGTTTTCAGCTTAAATTTTGATTTTTTAAAAAAATTGTTTTCATTAAAGTTGTTAGTTTTTCTAAGTTTTATAACTTTGCTTTTCAAAGTTTTTGCAAAAAAATAAAAAAGGGAAGAGGGGAAATTGTGGGTGAGCAGGACTCGAACCCACAAACCTCTACCCCTCCATCACCTTTATAAAACATACAACACACACAACTATAAACCACTGTCGCGCTTTGGGACTTTTACATCCTAAGGTGCGTTTAAAATCCTTTTACCCTTTTTTTGAGTCTTAGTTATAAAAGCACTTCAAATGCTTATTCGATTTTTCCCGGCTTATTTAGTTTAGCTCTTTAAGATTTGATATTTTTCCTACATCCTGCTTATAATAAGCTACTTTTAGAAAATTTCTAGGATTTTTAGCTTAAAGTTTTATAATTTTCGTGAATTAATTTTGTTAAAACTTTAAAAAATCATAAAAAATAGAAAAATAATCAAAAAAATAAAATTCTTTTTTATAAAATTTTCTTTTATCATATTCTAGGCTTAGGTTTGAAATTTACTTTCGTAGGGTTAATATTTTGAAAGTTCATTTTTTTAAAGAACGAGATTTCGTTCCCGTTCTCGTTTTCCTTGTTTTTAAGCTTTAAACACCCTCGTTTTAGTATTTCCTTAGCTTTTACTTATTATCTAGTTACTTAGGATTAGGAAAAGTTTAGAAAATCATTTAGGGTTTAATTTTAGTGTACTTGCTTATTTGTCGCGTTTTATTAAATTCCCGTTAACGTTTTTTCGTAGTTAGTTTTAATTGTGCCTTTATTAGCTCACTATTAGGATTTTTAGAAAACAATCATCTTCGAACCAATTCAAGTCATTGTCCAAATAACAAACGGGGTTTCAATTTCATAAATCTTTAGGAAAATGACCCGGTAATCACTTACCGGTAAATATACGTATATATATATATATTATCGTGTGATTTTTCTTACTACCTTTGTCCTCAAGGGTAGTTTAGGAATTTCATATCTTCTATATTATTATACGTATTATAAACTAACATCAATACTTAATCTACTAGTATTCTAATTATCTAAGTTAAACCTAATTAATCCTAACTAAACCTAAACTAACGCAAATAGGGAGTTTCAGCCTGAGAGATTGGCACGAGTTTTGGTTTATTCTAAACTAATAAAACGATAAATGAGACAAATAACACACACAAGCAGATAAACAAACGAATAAAAAGAGGTCAAGCACTTATGTAAGGAAAACGTATTAACCAAGTTAATTTAAATAAAATGTATGAATTGTCTATGTGTGCAATGATTGTACTACTTTCGTTGGTGGTATATCATTCCAAAGCTAGGTTTTACTTCTCCTTAAACTATAGGTTTATATAATGGTTAGTCCTGTCACAATCAACCAAACCCGCATAAAGTTCACACAGTCGATTATAATCTATCTAGGTGACAATATTGAAACCTAGCTCATTGAGGCTTTACCAACTTACGGCCTAATGGTTATTTATATACTAGTAGTCTATAATCCACTTAACTACCAAGGGAAACATAACGTTATTTATAGTCCTAAGATACCTTAGTCTATCATTCACTTGATCAAAAGCAGAAAACGGGATTTTATTTGTAGTCGTAGCGATCTAGCTATATAGATAATCTATATGTAGTATCTATCATGGACTCTAGCATATAGCCCAAATAACGATTAAGTTACATCGCTTTATTTATAATCCTAGACCCAGTGGAATGATAGAAGAAAACATAACCAAGCATATGAACGGGTATAAAGTGATAAACATAATCAACATGCAACGAAAGAGTAAACAATCAATATAAACAAATCAAAACATTAAATTATCATAAACTTAGCTAATACCTACAGGTATTAGCCCATAATCTTTGTAACAATACACAGTATCATATTCGAAACGATTAAAGTAGAGTTCATAAAGAAAACGATACGCTAACCAAACGATTATAGTGGAGTATAATGATTACAAGAGTTTTCCATTGGAATTATGTAACAACCCGAGTTTCGGGTCAACGTCTATCCTCAGCTAAGATAGTTATTTTTAATTGCGTAGATAATCATAGTCGTTTATATTATATAAGGGTTGATGAGATTTTCCATTTATAGGATAATTTCATTCCGTGATTTAATTTATGTTTGTTTTTGGTGTTTAAGAAGGTCAGGAAATTTATTCTTATGCTCCGAGAGCGTAAATATGTCATTTTTGTATTATACGTCGTTTCCCCGAGTTTTTGTAAAAATCATGTTTAAAGGTCGTGTTTTACGAAGTTTAATGTTTTAATGAAGGTTTTAAACTATATTTAGTGAGACGGATTTAAAATAGTTACTAACGTGATGTTACCCGTGTTTGGTCGGCTAAGTAACAGAAAAATAACCATTTTGTACTAAATTTGCAAGGACTTATGAAAGGAGGGGTTAAAGTTGCCAAATGCTCAAAGTTTATTTCTATAACTACAAGCATATATCACACACTTCATTTCTTTTCAAAATTCATTTTCTCTTGTTTCCTCCTTCCTCCTTGTCGTTCGAACACCCAACACCAACAATAATTTCATCATCAAAAATTATTTACTTGCATGCATTATAATCTAATTATACCATATTAATCCTTGTTTAATCATCTACAAATCCCACTAAGAAAACCTTACATGCAATGAGTATTTTGAAAGTTGAGTTTTTGGTCAATTTCTCTTGATTTGTTTCTAGGTGGTAGATTAGTGTTATATTGAAGTGGTTTGGTTTGAAAAGTTTGTTTGGTTGGTCTTTGTGGTTCGTCCGATCTTAAGGTCAAAGGGGAAGCCATAGTCAAGCTTTGTTCTAGCTTTGTGAGCACTTGTTTATGTTTCTTGTTTGATTAATTAGATGATTATTGCATATATGTAATTGTAGCTAGATGATTCAAGTGCAAAATCGATTTGAAAGTGTTACAAGTATGAACACATGTTTGATAGTTTTAGTACATGTTTTTAGGCTAGTTAAGCATGTTGGAATAATTGGAATTTGACAAAAATGAGTTTTTGTATGACTTTGTGTTGACTTTTGTTGACTAGAAAGTTTGACTTAGTCATAGCGTGTCTAGAAATTCTTTAGATCTAAATTAGGCTTTTAAATATGATAAAGGATGTTCTAAGGTCCGTTTTGATATAAGGTGGGCCTTGTAACTCCTAAAAACGAAGATTTTACGGCCAAGTCAAGTTTGGGTCATTTTGGGGTAAAAAGTCAACTACGAAGTTTGACTTTTGAAAGTCAAACTTGCGTATACTTTTGAATATAGTTTATAACAAGTAAAGGGTTCGTAATGTTAGTTAAATTAAGATGAAATGCTAAGTTTGAATTATATTATCCTTACTTTCGGCAAACTTTCTAAAAATGGAAACTTTGTAAGAAACGTTGTAATAATTGATGGATATGTCAAGCGAAATATTTTGCATCGCACTTGAAGATTTTAGTATATGATTATATATACGTAATAGTAATACATATATATACATTATATGATTTAATATAATATTAGTCACATACCGCCATATATGTATTATATAGGTCGCGGTTGAGACGTGAAGCTTATTGTGCTTGTTGACTGATTGATTTGGATCATTTGTTTATGAAGAGACGGATTCCCTTAATCCTCCGCCGCCTGCTTCTGAGTCTGAACCTGATAATGAGATTGAGGTTGAGAATCCGATTGAGTATGAGGATGAGACTGTTCCTGTTAGTGTCTATGAGGTAGGTGAATCGTCTACTGCCGTTATTCCTCAAGAGGATGGGGATAGATTACTACCTGACTTCATGAGACGGGACATTGACTCTCTTTTTGGTCGAATGGTTAATTTTTCGAGACGACTGTGTGGTCGCGAGATGGAGTATGCATTGGTCGAGAAGAAAAGTGAGGCAAAGGATAAGTTTTATGGCAAGTTAATTTTGGACTTGGGTAATGAAGTGCGTTCTAGTGTGGATCAAGGAACGGCTGCAATGGAAAGGTTGGTTGAGAGCTCGGTAATGTTAAAGAGAAAGCTGAGTGTAAGAAATTGAAGAAGGAACTTGAAGAAGCGAAGTTGAGCAACACATTCCTTCGTATGCAGAATGAACGAGTTGAAAGAGATCTCTATTGGACTAGAGTTCGTGCTCACGTGTTCTATCAAGAGATGATTCGTAAGGGATTTGTGTTTGAAGAAAGACCGAATGAAGCTATTGATGTTCCGTTCGAAGATGTGAAGAGTTCATCGCCAAAAGAGTCGTGAAGAGAAATCATCTTAATAGTCTAGTTTCATTTGTAGTTTCTTTTGTTATGTAATCACTAAACTGAATCCTCAGTTAGTAGAACTAGTACTATTGGTTGTAACGATTTGTATCATTTTATGAAACAATGCAACTATGTATTAACTCTCTTGTGATGAAAAATGAATGCCTATCTTTTGATTACTACTTGATGTGGTGGACTGTTGTTGTGATTTATTTGTCATTGTACCATGTTATGAATGCTTATCAGATTGTTTTTTGTGTGATGTAACAGAATCATGCCTCCAAAGTCTACACCTATGACTCAAGCTTCTATGCGAAGAATGATTAAGGAAAGTGTTGATGCCGCTATTGCTGTTGAGCGGGAAAGGCAAGCGAAGGTCAGGAATGATGCTAGTAGATCTGGGCTAGTGAGAGGTCAAAACACTGCACCTGCTGTTCGTGAGTGCACTTTTGCTGGGTTTATGAAGTGCAATCCTACTATTTTTCGTGGGATTGAAGGAGCTATTGAATTACAAAGATGGTTTGAGAAAACTGAGAGTGTTTTTAGAATCAGTGAATGTGTAGAGGGTAAGAAGGTAAGGTTTGCTGCTGCTACATTGGAAGGTCCGGCTTTAACTTGGTGGAATTCTAAGGTTGCAACATTGGGTTTGGAGAATGTGAACCAAATGCCTTGGACTGAAATGAAGCAATTAATGACTGCTGAGTTTTGCCCGATAGAAGAAATCCAACGTCTGAAGAATGAGTTGTGGAACTTGAAGGTTAAGGAGTATGACATTGTTGCCTATACTCAAAGTTTTAATGAGCTTGCATTGATGTGTCCAAGAATGGTTGAACCAGAAAGAGTGAAGGTGACATCGTCTAAGCCTGCAAATGTTAGCCTTACTATTTTAGTGAAGCTGGCGTCTTACACATGAATTGGACTAGCTATAGGCCAACTGCTACTCGTAGGGACTAATATTGTATAAGTGGCATAGATAGCTTAAGATAGGTTTATAAATACCCCTCATGACTCTTCATGAGGGGTTGGTTGAATCATTGTGTAACTTTACTTTTTCTCAATAAACACATAGTTCATTCCATTTCTCTCTCTACTTTCTCTTACTAGAAAAGATGTCCCATCTTCTCTTCTTTGATCATCCCCGTCCCCCCAAATAAGGTGGTTTTGTATCACGCAACAAGTGGTATCAGAGCTAACCGGGGGTGTTTTGTATTGTGTGTTCGTTTCGTGATTTTAGCTTATGTAGAGCTTTCTTAAGCTTATTTTTATGGGTTTTTTCTGAAAAAAAGGCACGAACTTGTTTTTTTGTGTTGTTGCAAGAAACTGTTTTACAACAGTTTTTTTCTACTTTTTTTATGAGTGATTTTTGGTCCTTTCTTGTTTTCCAAAACTCTCAAAATCTCAGATCTGGTTATTTCATTTTTAGCTTATTTCGAGCCGTTTTGATGGTTTTTTTGGGTGTTCTTTTTTTCTCCCTAAAATTTATCAACAGATCTGGTGGCTTCATTTTTGGTCTATTTTGTCCTTGAACTTATTTTTGAGGCTTATTCTGGGGTCAAAGGCTTATTGGGTAAAAAGCTTAGTTATTTGCTTTAGCTTATTTTCAAGCTTACTGTTAGTGGCTTATTCTGGTCCTGGTATGCAAGGGGACATAGATCCATAATTTTTGCCAAAACAAAAAACAAAAGTACAACTTGTCCTTTTCCAGGCGAATTATACACACAAAAAGTTCAGGCGATTTATACCATCCTGAGTCAGGCGATCTATACCATCTGACTCAGGCGATCTATACCACGGACAAAGTTGGGCGAATTATACAAAATCTCAGGCGATTTATACCATGTGTATAGGTGAACCGTGCCACAGGCGATTTATACACCACAACTCAAACCGTGTCAACTCGGTATTTACCGAGTTGACTCGGGTCAACTCAACTGAGTCATGCTAAATGAAAAAGAATGAAAGACATATTGACTCTAACAATAACATATATAACATACATCAACAACTGCCAGCATCAATTAATCATCATAGCCTCATAAAAAATCCAAACTAAAGCCTAAGTCCCTTCGTCACAAATTATTCTCACCTATCACCATCTCCAACCTCATTATAACTTAAATCATAAACAAGGCACGACATTAAACAAGATCTTAGATTTTTTTCGTGGTGCATATTCAATTGATGACCATATAAAGATCAAAACCACAATTAAATCCCCATCATTGATCTTTGTGAAGCGATGCTCCTTTTTCTATGTATGAAAACATAAAGAAAGAACAAAACAAATATGTTTCCTTCATTCTTTCTTTCAATTTATGCAAAACAGAAAAGAAATCACCTACCCGAGACAACTTGAGTGATCTTGAAGCCGTGTGCTTTAATCGAAAATGACAAAGGGTTTGCGTTTTTCATTCGGATCATATCAAGAAGAATCCAAGGAGTTGTTATTTAATGGTGCAATGATGAGAGATGAATGATGGAAGAGACTTTCTTTTCTGCATATGAATAAGAGATGGGAGGGAGTCGAGCATCTTTGAGATGGAGAGTTTTGGTGACTGTGTTTTTAATAAGAAGAAATTAGGGTTATTGCCCTAATAAAATAGGAGCATAGGTATATATATCAGTTTATCTGATATATATTAGGCCGGTTATATCAAAGAGTAAAATGGGTCGAGTTTATCAAGTATGATGGGGTTAGACGATTGGGCTGCTAATAATGGGATGAGATTTGTTGTCTATTGGGCTGCTGTGATGATTCTAGGCCGAATATTAACAAAGGTGGGCTAGTGTTCATGACTAGGCTGAAAATTATTATGGGTAGATATATTTAGTAGGCCAAGTTTATTTTGATTATCAGGCCCGACAATGCTTATGGTTTATCTACTTTGAGCTCGGGTTATCGGTTTAGCCGGGTATTAAAACATCATTTTGTCGGGTAAAGTCTATGTGGCCGGGTTTTATTACTTGGACGGCCGTTAGTATGCTAAATTTTTGAGCCGATATCCATTAACGATCATAAACATCAAAAATCACGAACAACAACACAACAAACACAATACATTACACTAAAAACGATCCTTATCAAAATTCACCTTCATTCATAATGGCTAGTATTGAATTTTAATGACTACAGGGTTTTTGTACGATGGTACTTATTTGGGATTGAAGTAGTATTTCACGGGGAGTGTACTTATTTTGTCTTCAATTCTTTTTACCTCCTTAACGAAGATGACTTGTTCGGGCACATACGGTTTGTGATGAAGACTCGGATATCTAGTTACTTTTGTGATTCTTTCTCCCTATACCCACAAAGTAGCTATCACTTTAAAGAGTTACATTGTAGTACTCAGTGTCTCACATAGTTGAGGAGATTTCAAGAGGTGTTGTATTTGTATACTTTGGTGCGGGTATATGGTACTTAGAGATTTGCCTCTACACCGTTCTTCACCACATGGATAGTACAAGATTAAGTCACAAGTTGGGGATTTTGCTTCATTCTCGGGTTCGTTTCATCGTGTTGTCTCCATCAGTGGCCATTAGTATTAGCCTACAGAATTGATAAGGGGATCTAGATCGGGTTGATCAAGAGAGATCTGTAAAGAGAGTACCGACATCTTCTCACAAAGTATTGCTTATGCAATCACGGGCTATGAAGCTAAGTAAGCAGTTCCAGTTGGCATAAGATGTACACATGTGTAGGTTGATTCCTCAGTTAGTCATCATCTTAGAGGGAGAAATGTGTACATTCGGTACTTAGTTGATTCTTTATGTTATTGTTTTGATGTTACAGTTTCGACTACGCAGCGGGATAAATTGCTTTCACTCGGGACTTAGTATCGGGACTTAGTTGACTTTGGTGAAACAATTTAAATGGGTACATCCGGGACTTAATTGACTTTGATGTTACCATGTAGACTACATAGAGGGACAAATTGCGTACACTCGGGACTTAATTGACTTTGGTGTAGCAATTTATATCTACACTTTCCTGGAGGGAGAAAAGTGCATATTCGGGTCTTAATTGATTTTGGTGCTACGATTTCGACTTCAGAAAAGGGGATAAAGTGTGTACTTTGGGCTGAATTCAAACAAATCTGAAATGCTTCCTAAGTAAGACGATGTTAATGATATCATCCCCTCCCGCATAGTATCCTAAATATGAAAGGATGTCTTTGAGCCGAGCTGGAGGAGGTTGTATGACTCAAGACGTGTGCATTAATTCTTATAAGTCTCAGGGGTGTCTGTTTGGGAGGGAGATGAAGAAAAATGAGCCTACTAGTTGAGAGGGAGTAAAAACTCAACTAGATACTGCACAAGAAGTTCGGAGCATAATTCACATCAAAGTCGAAGTATTCGGATGAGAGAATTTTAAGAATGACAAATGAGAAGCAGATTCGGGTACTTCAACATGACCAGAAGTGCAGGAAAATGAAGCTTTTTCAAGACATGCATCTGATTTAGAAACTTTGCAATGACCAGAAGTGTATGAAGAAAGTCGTTGAAGACATGTCAGGAAGTTATAAGCATAAATCCAATCAAGGCTGAGATCATCGGTAGAGAAAACTTCTAAGTCATCCTCAGTAGTATACTATAGTGTGTTCGTCTACAAGCTGAAGAAATAAAGGTGGAGCATTCAAGTAGATTGAGGTCTTTGAAGATAATCTCAAGGAATGCTAGACTTCATTCTTATCATTTTGCTTTATTTTTGCTTGTAGGAAACATTGTAACAAATTCACATGTGACACCATCTTGGAGGGAGATTGTTAGCCTCACTATTTTAGTAAAGCTGGCGTCTTACACGTGAATTAGACTAGCTATAGGCCAACTGCTACACGCAGGGACTAATATTGTATAAGTGGCATAGATAGCTTAAGATAGGCCTATAAATACCCCTCATGACTCTCCATGAGGGGTTGGTTGAATCATTGTGTAACTTTCCTTTTTCTTAATAAACACATAGTTCATTCCCTTTCTCTCTCTACTTTCTCTCACTAGAAAAGATGTCCCATCTTCTCTTCTTTGATCATCCCCGTACCCCCGAATAAGGTGGTTTTGTATCACGCAACAGCTAATTTGAGCGAAGCTATACGTATGGCTCACAAGTTAATGGAGCAGAAGTCGCAAGCTAGAAATGAAAGAATTCTGGAAGGAAAGAAGCAAAAGTGGGAGAATCACCAAGGTGGAAATAGTAGTGGTAAGGGCAATCAAAAGGATAACTCACGTCAAACTTTGCAGAATAACCAAAAGCTAGGTAACGCGCGAGCCATGGTTACCGCTCCTACTGATGGGAAACTTCCTTTGTGTAAACATTGTTTTACTCGTCATGTTGGTCCATGTACGATCAAATGTCATAAGTGTGGAAAGGTTAGACACAAGTCGAGGTATTGTAAGGAGAAGAATGTTGCTACTGGTGCTAACGCTCAGCCCATCCCAACTTGTTATGATTGTGGTAAGCAAGGTCATACTAGGAACCGATGTCCGAATAAGGTTAAGCAAGAAGGAGTTAGAGAAGTTCGTGCTCAAGCTTATGCTATTAAGGACGCTGAGCCAAAGGGTTCGAATGTGGTTATTGGTACGTTTCTGCTAAATAACCAATATGCTTCTGTTTTATTTGATTCAGGTTCCGATAGGAGTTTTGTGGACACTAGATTTAGTTCATTGCTCGATATCAAACCGATTAAAATAGAGGATAGTTATGAAGTAGAGTTAGCTGACGGAAGGATAGTTAGTACGGACACTGTTTTGAAAGGTTGCACTTTGAGTTTAGTGAACCATATTTTTGAAATCGATCTTATACCAATTGAGCTTGGTATGTTTGACGTCATCATCGGTATGGATTGGCTTGTCAAGCACGATGCCATTATCGTCTGTGGCAAGAAAGTTGTTCGTATACCGTATGAGAATAAGACGTGAATAGTTGAATGTGACAAAGGTGGATCTCAATTGAAGGTTATTTCGTGTATTAAGGCCTGTAAGTACGTTGAGCAAGGTTGTCATTTATTTTTGGCACATGTTACGAAGAAGAAGTCGAAGGAGAAACGATTGGAAGACGTGCATGTAATTCATAACTTTCCTGACGTATTTCCTGAGGAGTTACCAGGACTGTCACCGCCGAGGCAAGTTGAGTTTTGAATCGATCTAGTGCTGGGAGCTGCACCTGTTGCACGTGCACCTTTAGATTGGCACCATCTGAAATGAAAGAGTTGTCAGTACAATTGCAAGAGTTGATGGAGAAAGGATTTATTCATCCAAGTTCGTCGTCGTGGGGAGCACCGATTTTGTTTGTGAAGAAGAAAGATGGATCTTTTAGGATGTGTATAGATTATCGCAAGTTGAATAAGTTGACTGTCAAGAATCGTTATCCTCTTCCGAGAATCAATGATTTATTTGATCAGCTGCAAGGTTCTAGCGTGTATTCTAAGATCGATCTGCGATCAGGATATCACAAGTTATGCATTAAAGAGGAAGACATTCTGATTACTACATTTAGAACTCGGTATGGTCACTTTGAGTTCCAAGTAATACCGTTTGGATTGACTAATGCACCTGCTGTGTTTATGGACTTGATGAACCGAGTATGCAAGCCATATCTTGATAAGTTCGTCATAGTGTTCATTGATGATATTTTGATTTATTCCAAGAACGATGAAGAGCATGAGAAGCATTTGAGGATTATTTTGGAGCTGCTTAAGGAAGAGAAGTTGTATGCCAAGTTTTCAAAGTGTGATCTTTTGTTAGATTCAGTAACATTTCTGGGTCATGTGATCGATCGTAGTGATGTTCATGTTGATCCTGCCAAGATCGAGGCCATTAAGAGTTGGGCTACACCGACGACGCTAATGGAGATGAGACAATTTCTTAGATTGGCGGGCTATTATCGAAGGTTTATTGAAGGATTTTCTTTGATTTCTAAGCCACTGACTAAGTTGACTCAGAAAAATAAGAAGTACGAATGGGGAAGTGAAGAAGAAGAAGCTTTTCAAACGTTGAAGCGAAAGTTGTGTAGTGCACCGATCTTAGCATTGCCTGAGGGAACAGAAGATTTCATGGTGTATTGTGACGCATCTCTTAGGGGTTATAGAGCCGTGTTGATGCAAAGAGAAAAGGTGATAGCGTATGCTTCTAGACAATTGAAGGTCTATGAAGAAAATTACACTACTCACGATTTGGAGTTAGGAGCCGTTATTTTCGCTCTTATATTGTGGAGACATTATTTGTATGGAATGAAATGTGTGGTTTTAACTGACCACCAGAGCCTATAATATATCTTAAATCGGAAAGAGTTGAACTTGAGACAATGAAGGTGGATTGAGGTTTTGAGTGATTATGATTGTGAGATACAGTATCATCCTGGAAAAGGGAATGTTGTGGCTGACGCCTTAAGTCATAAGGAAAGGGATAAGCCATTACGCGTTCGAGCTTTAATGATGACTGTTCACAACAATTTAGATTCGTGAAGCTCAGAAGGAAGCGATAAAGAGAAAGAATGTAAGGGCAGATAATTTGGGAAGGTTGATTAAAACAATATTCGAGTTTCGACCCAATGGAACACGTTGTTTTGGGAATCGTGTTTGGTTACCGCGATACGGTGGATTGAGGGATTTGGTTATGCATGAGTCGCATAAGTCCAAGTATTCTATCCATCCGAGATCGGATAAGATGTATTAAGATTTGAAGTTGTTGTATTGGTGGCCGAATATGAAAGTTGATATCGCTAAATATGTTAGTAAGTGTTTAACTTGTGCAAAAGTTAAAGTTGAGCATCAGAAACCGTCTGGGTTGCTGCAACAACCTGAGATTCCTGTTTGGAAGTGGGAAAGAATTACTATGGATTTTGTAAGTGGACTGCCGAGAACGCCAAATGGGTATGATACGATTTAGGTTATTGTCGACCGACTGGCCAAATCAGCTCATTTCATTCCTATGAAGAAAATGGATAGTATGGAGAAACTCACGCGACTGTATTTGAAGGAAATAGTGTGTAGGCATGGTGTACCTGTTTCAATTATTTCAGATCGAGATAGCTATTTTACGTCTAATTTCTAGAGATCGCTTCAGGAAGCGTTGGGGACTAATTTGGATATGAGTACTGCTTACCACCCTCAAACAGATGGTCAGAGTGAGAGGACAATACAAACGCTGGAAGATATATTGCCTGCCTGCGTGATTGACTTCGGAAGTAGTTGGGATCCCCATCTACCATTGGTCGAGTTCTCGTACAATAATAGTTATCATGCAAGTATTAAAGTTGTACCATATGAATCTTTGTACATAAGAAAGTGTAGATCGCATGTATGTTGGAGTGAGGTTGGGGATAGCCAACTCACCGGTCCAGAGTTGATCCGTGATACGACTAAGATGATTGTCCAGATTAAGAATCGTTTGTTAGCTGCTCGTAGTCACCAAAAGAGTTATGCAGATAAGAGACTTAATTCGTTGGAGTTTGAAGTTGGTGATATGGTATTACTTAAGGTATCGCCATGGAAGGGCGTTGTGCGTTTCAGAAAGCGCGGAAAGTTAAGTCCACGTTAT